>JAZDUH010000341.1:8272500-8512500 GCA_036419115.1 Scarus forsteni
GCTTGAATGTGGAAACTAGTAATTAAGTCACAGCTAAATGCATTCCAGTAACGAGCTGATAAACTTGAAGTACCTGAGGATCACCCAACCTCCTCAGCAAAAATCAGTCAAATGGCATACACCAACTAGAAAAGCACTCGGAGAGCACAGACCTCCGCCAGCACCACAGTTTTCAGTCATATTGTGATTTTCACCATAAATATTAGTCCTACCTTTATTTCATCTCTTTATTTAGATTGCTTGACCATGTAAACATACCATTGGCAGCTAGATTCATCATGATATCCATTTTAGTTCAGTAATTATTCACAAAAATTTTCGTCATGGCGGATCCAGACGCTGATCCGGATCAACACCAAAATCGAATCAGTTCTTCCTTTTCCCATGCTGAACATTTCCTGAAAACTTCATCAAAATCCATCCATAACTTTTTGAGTTATTTTGTTCACAGATGGACAGACAGACAGACAAACTCTCCCGAAAACATAACCTCCTTGGCGGAGATAACAAACCAGCAGTGTATCCCAAATCGTATACTTCCATACTCAGTACTTAAAATTTTTAAATTGAGTATACTAAGCCTACTACGTACACACAGGCTCAGTGTGCAGATTTCGAGAGTGTAGTGCTGTCCCAAATAGCATACTGCTACTTGATGTACTCACCAGAACTGACAATGCAATGTTGACTTCTTCTTTTGTGCCACATTGTGACTGGCCTGCACTGTATTACTGCTAATTTGGACCAAGGCAGCTGTTAGCCAACTATAATAGCATTCGTGATAGCAATCATGGTAAAAAAACAAACTAAAAAACAAGTTACACCACAAATATGCTCAAAACGACAACAGCTGGTGGTGCTTGGTGGAAAAAACTCATGTAAAACACAACATTTATAACTTACATTTGTACAACAACATCCACTGTTGTGACAGCAGTGCAACAACTCCCTAAAGAAATGAATACGGTGAGTGTCCAGAGTTAAATACTCAAAATCTTGACCGTTAGAATATATCACCCGGGTACTTTTGCATACTGATTTTTCCTATACTTTCTATTCTTTTTCTCATTTTGACGCAGTATACTCAAATTTTTAAGTACTGAGTAAGGAAGTACATGTTTTGGGACACACCACTGCTGTTTGTTCAGCCTACAGTCAGCTCAGTGGAAAAAGCATGTCTGAGCAATCACTGTAAACATTAGAGCACAGTGCTAGAAAGCTGAAGACAAGCAGACAGACATGGCTCATGGACGTTTTGCCTAAACATAAAAAAGGAAGGGTTTATAATCATGCTAAAAACCAATGTGAAATGATTCTTGGGACATCTAGGACTTATGTTGACTTGTTCAAAAGGAGTAAAATATGCAACCTTTGAAATGAAAAAATCTTTATTACAGCAATGAAGCAAGTATCATCAAACAGTAGAGAACATCTTGAGCATCATTTCAGATTTCTAGTACTTCTATTTACTATTTGTTGCCTTTGTGAAAAACATGTATGTAATTAGATTTTACTTATGATATTGAATAAATATTAATACAATAATATGTCAAGTAGCAATTTTACCTTAGAGGTTATCAGGTGGTACCAGTAACTGTAAAACCTAGGAATTTACCAATCACCCATTGTTCTAATTCATCACAAAAAAAACAAAGACCAAGTCTGTCACATTATGTTTGAACACTGGGATGTAAAAACAAAGAATGTGTTAACTCATGAGCTTCAGAGTTTCTGGTAGGCTGATTTTGCCGAGCTGGAGGCAGATTCATGGTGTCCACATGATGGTTTGCGTGATGCTCATTACGTCATCTGTCACAGTGGGTGAGCATTAGAGCCGACCGTGTGCGGCCGTCCTCCCTGTGCAGCCCAAAATGTTTCATCCAGAGGCGCTGAGGGCTTGTTCCTTCTCTTTGTATGTTTACAGTGTGTTTCACCATCCTGATCCTGCTCTCATTAGAAGCTCCCACACACAGTTTTTCATGTTTCTGGGTGAAACTTACGAAACCGAGGGGCTTTTGTTGTTGCTCTCAGGAGGTTGCTTGCATGTTTGTAGTTTAGAAAGTGAATTAAAGTATGATCAGCTGTTTTCATTGTATTTCCGTGTTTGTGCTGATTGAACAAAACAATGTTCTGGCTGTAGAGTCATTTATCAGACTTCTTGTCAATGTTGCCTGCACAGGTACCCAAAGTACAACAAGATCAAGGGTCTGTGTCCATGCTCAAAATAAACTTAAAATTAATTCTAAACGAATTTAAAACAAACTTGATCGACCAAAGTGCTGTACAAGCTCAATTCAAAAAGACTACAGTGAAGTTCTCTTTTGTATTTTGGGGCGAACAAACTTGAACATTATTAGCAAAACAATAATAAAGGAATGATTTTTAAAGATGGACTCCAGTGGTAGCTTATGTGATGTAATGGAAGAGGGGCCAAAAAGGGAGCCTTGAGGTACCTCACAGTACCCTCACATTATTGGCTTATTTTTAGTTCCTATCCTGACATCCTCTCAGTTGAAAATGGTTCAGACTTATGGAAAAGAGGGGCTCTTATGTGGCACTTCTCCCTCCCTGACCAATCAGAATCAAAAAAGGACAGGATTTCAGTGGATGCCCTGGTCTTATGGTCCTTTTCCTTTAGCCCTACTCTACTCGACTCTACCCGGCTCTACTCTAGCGGCTCTCATTCTACTTGTCTTGAATGCTCTTTTTCCATTAGCCCCAGTTCCCTGCCCAACGGCGTGCAGTGTAGATGTAAACAGCTGAGCAACACTGCGTTAACGTCATTTTGAGCACGACACAACAATCTGTGGCTTTTTGTCACAAACCTAGTAAAAAAGGAAAGCAGAAGAAGGCTGCAGGTGGCAAGAAGAAATACCCCTTGAGAAGCACAGGAGAGTTTTGGAAGCTATACAACAGAATGAAGCCGAGGACGAGAGCAATCCAGCTGCAAAGACGAATAATGGTAGCCACCGCCAGCATGCTAGGTCGTCGCGCTCATGACTCAGCGGTGATGACATTGTCTGACCAATCAGTAGCCAGCCGCTGGTCGAGGTCACCTTTTAGTACCGACTCAGCTCGCTTAGAACCAGAGCAGAGTAGGTACTAAAATCTAGCTGGTCGTGGGAGGTACCGAGCTAGTTGAAACACGACGCAAACAGGGTAGATCCGAGCCGAGTAGAGTAGAGTAGAGCTAAGGCGTGCTAGTGGAAAAGGGCCATCATTGTCCTATCCTCAACAACTGTTCATTTTACTCAGTGGATGATCTGGTAGTTCCTCTGTGAGGTCCAGAGTTTTATTTCTGATGATATACACATTAAATCACTGCTAGTAATTTAAGCCAGAAAAGCACACCATTAACCAGTTAGCAGTTGCGCTAACTGCTGGCATACTGGTGGATTTCGAAAACTGAAAATATGAACGGAATTGACCAGACTCAAAACTCTCTAGTGACTTACTACCTACTAGTGACCCTACTTTGAAAACTATAATCCCAGTGATGGTGCTCCATTGCTAATCAACTGTTGCACTAAAGCAAATGAAGTTGGATATTTTCAACTTGGGGGAAGGGGCAAAAGTGGCGAAATTTGCATTTCTTGTACAGCACTTTCGCCACAAATTTTCACGCAACCGTGTCATCCCATTCACTTTCACAATGTTTTCATGGCGTAACAAAATGAAATTCATTTTTTGGTGTGAACAGAGCTTAATGGGTATACATTTCCAAAGTCACAGCTGCTACAACAGTGTATACCAACAGAGGGAAGCACAATCTGACTCATTGGAAGCTGTAAATCCTCAAATCAGAGATGCTTGAATTGCATTCTGGGGCTTTTATTATTCAATATTTTACTTTAACCAAGAAACCTCTTATAGAAGTTGATGGTTTTCAATAATCAGCGTATCATTACATGTCATATTGTCATGTTTTTTGTGTTGACATTTTTAACATCTTAAACAACCCTCAAGTTCTCCTGTCATATTCCTGCCTGATCCTCTAATTCCCCCATGATCCATCTCCCATTATGCAATCGCCCTTCACCTCACTCTCACACCATGAAATGATGGATACATGGTCGGTTCTGTCGCTCTGAAACAACAAGCAGCTTCAGCTTTGTTTTGTCGCTTCATCGTGTGTATTCATTGTCCGTGTGGTGTCGTTCCCAGGCGTTCCCTGGACGCTGCACACCTGGCTTGAGTCCCTGCGTACCTGCTTCATCCAGCACCGCCGACCACTCATCCAGGGCCTCCTCAAAGACTTCAGCTGCATCCAGGAGGAGGAGTACACCGAGGAGCTCATCACGCACGGCCTGCCGCTAATGTTCCAGATCCTCCGAGGCAGCAAGGTCAGCGCCCCTTCCCTTTCATGTGCTCGGAAACAAAACGCTTATTAGACCAAAACATCTGACAAAGAGAGACGGGATTTTAGGGAATACAAACCGTCCTGAGCTTGTGCGCCGGGGTGACATTAACTCTTATATTTGCATATTTTCAGCTGCTCTGAAAACCATATTATCATACATTTGCATGAATACTTTGTCCTTGGATGAATCAAGCGGGGGGGAAAAAGGCTAAACTTTAAAACCTTGTAAACTTTTCGTCCTCCTGTATGTGTTTGCAGAACGAGGTGATCAGCCAGCAGCTGTCGGTCATCTTCACGCAATGCTACGGACCGTTCCCCATCCCAAAGCTGACAGAGATCAAGAGGAAACAGACCTCACGTCTCGGTAAGAAGGCAGTCAAGAATAGTCACAGTTACTCACAGAGCGATGACGAGGTGACAGATGTCAGAGGCAAGGTGTTCGACCTGAAAATGAAAAAGCATCAGATCTCAGAAAACCTCTGTGGAGTGAAACTTCAGACAAAAAGTCTTTTGACAAAAGGCATCAGATATCCAGTTGTTTTTTTTCTTTCTGAATCCTCTCTTTCCAATTCCGTTCCATCTGAAGTTTTGTCAAATGCCTTTCTGACTCCTTTTTTTACAGAATGTCAAAGCCTGTTTTTCGGACTCTTTCTGTCTTTCCTGCTTTTGTCTGATCCTTTCTTTATACAGTAACTCTGGTGCCTTTTCTTTTACAGTCCTATTTTCTGGCCTCTTTTTGTCAAATACTCTTATTCCTGAGTCATTTAGTCTGATACATTAAAGGGACTGTGAGGAGTTTCTAAGTAATTACAAAAAAGTCTCACTTTTAGATATATGCCTGATCGAAATACACACTTTAAGATGAGTTTTATAGCATCAAATAGGCTATCTAATAATGCTATTCCATAGCTTTACGGTCTGGTCGGACAGGGCTGGACTGTCCTGGATACTCAACTTCGGGAACAAGACAATTAAAACTAGAGCAAATTTATATTATACGGACACGTCTTAGAGCACCGGGCTGTAAGTAGTGATATATAGCCGGCTACAAAACTACGATACCAAGTTTTGCAAAAATTGTTTGTTGTCACACATCAAAAACTACCGCTACGTAACTAGAAAGAGACACATTACCTCATCGCTTTGCATCCTGTAAGTTGTTGAAAAAATAAGTTGTAAAGCAATGCAGAGTTCTGAGGAAGGTCCGAGCTGCATTTATCACAACAAACACACGCTTTGGCTTGGGTCACATCTTTTGGTGCGTTCCAGTTGTAGTCAGAAGTAGGAATTTCCGAGTTCTGAGTAGGAAACTGCAATTGGAACATCCCTCGAAGTTGGAATTTTTGGGAGTTGGGAACTTGGTGAAACCTCACCACCCCCGAGTTGACAATCAAAGATGGATGCCCCCAGTGTGAACAGTTATTTAGCTCCTGTAATAATCAATTTATTTACACTTCTGACTGGGGTGTGTCGCTCTAGATCAGCTGTATACATAGTATTGTTAGACTTATATTTACAAAAATGCTGCCATAGTGATAATCACATTCTTCATACAACAACGCAGGGCGTGCTAACAACAGCTAACAATAGCCTGGTAGATCAGCATGTTATGCAATAAATGGGAGATGATGTCACTCCCAGTTCCGAGGTTACTGGTTACTGGAAAGCAGCATGACGACAGTCGCCACACATGCTCATGGGTAGTAGAGTCTTTATGTCGCTGGTAATAGATTCTCCTCATAGCACCTTTAAGATGTAATTTTTTTGACTCTTTTTCAAGTAAATCCTTTTGTCTGACTCCTTTCTGTTAATGCCTTTCTTATGCCTCCTTTTCTGACTCTGTTCTAACTTTTTTTTTTTTCTCAGAGGGGTTTCATCCGGTGCTTTTCTTTCTGATTCCTTTTGTTCTGTAAAGCCTTGTCCTCTGACTCCTTTTACACTTGACAGCTATGTGTCTGAATCCTTTCTTTCGGACTCATTTACATTCAATACCCTTTTGTTTTATTTCTTTTTCTTACTCCTTTTATGCTGATGCTTTTCTTTATGATTCCTTTTTTTCGGATAACTTTTGACTCCTTTTTGTCAGAGCACTTTCTTTTGACTTATTTTCCCCTTACTACTTTTTCCTGGCTCTTTCTTGTCTAATGCTTTTCTTTCTGAATCATTGTTATGTCCGGGGCCTAGGGGAACCCAGGACACAACATGCAGAGCCCTCTCTGCTCGCCCACTCCCAACAAAGGCCAGAGTAGACCACAGTTTGCCACTCAGAACAGCAGTTTATTATACACTCGAGAGCAATGCCCAACAAAATAACAAAACAATCCTAATACATGTAATCTTACCTGTGAAAAATAAAAACTCAGCAAGAAACAAATGACAAACCTCTTACCTTGTTAAATACTACGAAAAAAAACAGGAATAATAAAAGATATAAAGGAAATAGGAATAAAAGAAAAATGCTTCTCCCTCCAACTATCTCCTTTCTGGCTTCAAACAAAGTTAATTCCGACGGACCACGGCTCTTTGTTTGGAGCAGGCAAGTGACAGAGAGAGAGGGCGGGGCTTCACCCAGCTTCTTAAGGAGACTTTAGTTGTCCTCCAATCACCGCTCTCTCCAGTCGTCATTCTCCACCTGTGCAGTTTGCAACGAGACACACACTCACACAGTGGGGAGAGAAACAAAAACAAACATATTACTACAAAAAAACATGACCAAGGGTCATGACAATCATTTTGTTTGATTCCTTGTGTCTGAAACCCCATTTTCCCGACTCAATTTTGGCTCCTTTTTGTCTGGTGCTTCTCTTATTGACTCTTGTACTTCTTTTAACCTTTTTGTCCTCACATCTTTTTTTCTGACACTCTTTCTTGAGTCCTTTTTAATCTGATGCCTTCTTTCTGCCCTCTTTTTTTCAAACCTTTCTTTCTAACTTCTTTTTTTATTTGACTTTTTTTCCACTGATGCCTTTTATTTTTACTCCTTTTTTTAAGCCTCTCCTTCAGACACCTTTTTTCTAAGTGTTTCTAGTGTCATGTCTTTCTTCCTGTCTCTTTTGTAATCTTTTTTCTTTTCCTTTTTTGACTATCTAATGCCTTTTATTATGACTCCATTTTTTATCCATGTTCATTGGACACCTGTCTTTTCAATGCCTTCAGGTGTCAGGGTGCAGAATATTTTAATAAGGCGAGGGAACGCCTTCTTTAGTGTGGGCACGCGTATTTAAAGCATTAACTTGCTATGATAAAGTGAGGGACCACGCAACCATAACATGGTGACTGGAAAAGGAAACAATGGAAATGATTTATGCTATTTAACTTAATTATAGCGAAGGTAACGCCTTATTTATCCTGTTCCCTCACTATATCATAATGAGGGCATGCCTTATTTATCCCGTTCCCTCACTTTATTATAGGGAGGTTACACTTTATTTATCTTGTTCCCTCACTTTATTATATTGAGGTTACACTTAATTTATCCCGTTCCCTCACTTTATTATAGGGAGGTTACACTTTATTTATCCTGTTCCCTCACTTTATTATATTGAGGTTACACTTTATTTATCCTGTTCCCTCACTTTAGTATATTGAGGTTACACTTAATTTATCCCGTTTCTTCACTTTTTTATAGGGAGGTTACACTTTATTTAATCTGTTCCCTCACTTTATTATATTGAGGTTACACTTTATTTATTCCGTTCCCTCACTTTATTATGGCGAGGGAATGCCTTATTTATCCCGTTCCCTGACTATAATATATCGAGGTTACACTTTATTTATCCCGTTCCCTAACTATAAAATATTGAGGTAACACTTTATTTATCCCGTTCCCTTACTATAACATAATGTGGGAACGCCTCATATAACCTGTTCCCTCACTTTATTAAAGTGAGGGAATGCCTTATTTATCCCGTTCCCTAACTATAATATATCGAGGTTTCACTTTATTTATCCTGTTCCATCACTATATTATATTGAGATTACACTTAATTTATCCCGTTCCCTCACTTTATTATTGGGAGGTTACACTTTGTTTATCCTGTCCCTCACTATATTATATTGAGGTTACACTTAATTTATCCCATTTCCTCACTTTTTTGTAGGGAGGTTACACTTTATTTAATCTGTTCCCTCACTTTATTATATTGAGGTTACACTTTATTTATCCCGTTCCCTCACTTTATTATAGCGATGGAATGCCTTATTTATCCCGTTCCCTAACTATAATATATCGAGTTAACGCTTTATTTATCCCGCTCCCTCAATATAATATAATGCTTTATTTATCCCGTTCTCTTACTATAATATAACGTGGGAGCGCCTTTTTTATCTTGTCCCTCACTATAGTATAACGCTTTATTTATCCCGTTCCCTTGCTATAATATAGCAAGGTTACACTTTATTTATCCTGTTCCGTCACTATAATATAACGCTTTATTTATCCCGTTCCGTCACTATAATATAATGCTTTATTTATCCCATTCCCTCGCTATAATGTAGCGAGGTAACGCTTCATTTATCACGTTCCCTCACTTAATTATAGCGAGGGAACGCCTTATTTATCCCGTTCCTTCACAATAATATAGCAAGGTAACGCTTTATTTATCCCGTTCCCTCACTATAATATAATGTGGAAACGCTTTATTTTTCCCGCTCCCTCTCCATAATTTAACGCTTTATTTATCCCGTTCCCTAACTATAATATATGGAGGTAACGCTTTATTTATCCCGTTCCCTAACTATAATATATCGAGGTAACGCTTTATTTATCCCGTTCCTTCACTATAATTTAAAGTGGGAATGCCTTATTTATCCTGTTCCCTCACTATAATATAACGCTTTATTTGTCCCGTTCCGTCAATATAATATAATGCTTTATTTATCCTGTTCCTTCAATATAATATAACGTGGGAATACTTTATTTATCCCGTTCCCTCACTATTTTATAACGTGAGAACGCCTTATTTATCCCATTCTTTTACTATAATATAACATGGGAACGCCTTTTTTTATCTTGTCCCTCACTATAATATAACGCTTTAATTATCCTGTTCCCTCACTATAATATTGCGAGGTAACTCTTCACTTATCCCGTTCCCTCACTTTATTATAGCGAGGGAACACCTTATTTATCCCGTTCCCTCACTTTGTTATAGCGAGGGATTGCTTTAACAATGCATGCCCACACTATAGAAGGCGTTCCCTCGCCTTAATAAAATATTCCGCACCCTGACACCTCCGGGGCTCCGTATAATACAACCCAGTTTCAAGGAGTTTAGCCAAATGTTTCCATTAGCCACAGTATATATGAGCTTTGGTGAAATTTAAATAACGGGCTTTCAAGTTAAAATATTGTGCACATGGGTACACCCCTTAAAATCTGTCTTTGGTTGCTTCTTTCCCCTGAGTGCCATCCAGATGTGGTGTTTGTTGGTGTCCATTATTTTGACTGTATCTGTTTTGGCAAAAGCTTGCAGGTAAACCACTCACCATTGAAAGAGAACATTAAGAAAAAGACACTGCAGCTCGGTGTAGAATATTGAAAGAAATACTTGTCTTCAATAAGATAAAATGAAAAAATAGATTTACTACATTTATAATGCAGATACAAAGGAAGTCGTCCTTGTATGTTTACCAGAGAGTACCACAGAATACAAAAGAGTCGAGAGGAAGACATCCTCCCCCCAACAAACAAGACTTCACCACAGATATTTCCACATCTTTCTTTTTCCAGATGATTCTCTCTGACTGACTGTGCTGCAGTGCCACCTAGTGTTTAAACAACAGCATGATCATAAATATGTCTTAAAAGGATTGTTATTTATTTGCGAGGAGACAAGATAAATAATTCATTGTGATATTCAAGGTTAGGATGAAGGCTCAAAGGACTGGACATCAAATTCAACCTTCCTTCAATTTTGAATACAAATTAATAATGAATTGCTGTTTTTATTTTACACTGAGAATGATTTATGACCACATTATCACGATCTTTTGTTGTTTTGTTTCTTTATTTATTGCTAATGAGACTAAGTGAGGAATAATTTATATGTTTTTCTTGAATCTTGTTTGTTCTTTGTTTCAGACCCTCACTTCTTGAACAACAAGGACATGTCTGACGTTACCTTCCTCGTGGAGGGGAAACCTTATTATGCACATAAAGTTTTGCTGTTTACAGCCTCACAGAGGTGAGAATTTGTTTTTTTAATATATATATTCCTATTTTTTCTCTCTATACTCTTCTGTAATTTACACATAACTTCTGTTTTCTCCAGATTCAAGTCCCTGCTACAGAACAGACCCGCAGCAGAGAACACGTGTATTGAAATCAGCCATGTCAAGTACAACATTTTCCATGTAAGAACTTATTCTCGTGAAACTATCGTCAAACCAGTCCTTATGACATTTAGGGCTGTTTTACCAAAAATTAGGGACAGTTGCCAGGGTCAACTTTTGGCAGGGGTCAACACTGATCAGGCATAACATGAAGACAGTTTGCCAAAGCTTGTGTTGGACCCCCATACAGCCCCATATGCAACAAACTGTGATGGACTGTGTATACCAGACAATTGCTCAAGTCCCTCCGATCCGAGTCCCAAGCAAGTCTTGAGTCATTTGATCCAAGTCTCAAGCAAGTCCCAAGTTTTTTCTGTTTTGGTTAAGTCGAGTCCAGTCGAGTCACAGTTTCATCAAATCAAGTCGAGTTGAGTCACCGGTTATGATGGGTCGAGTCCATCACCACTGTTCCCCAGTCCACCCAAAAAGCACTCAGATTTTTATCTCGAAGAGAGAAACTTATCTTCCCACACATTAAACACACGTACACTCTCTTTACTAATGTTAGCTTTGCTAGCTTCATATTGACCACAGGTCGGGCTAACGTTCCTGCCATATTGACCTATGGCAGAAACGTTAGCTACCTGGCTAACGTTTGCAGGTTTCAATTACTTGGCCTCATGTGTCCTCAGGTGGCGGATAGTTCAATGTGCCCTCTTTTTCGCTTTTCGAAGCGTTGCAGGTCATGTAGGTTCGTTTTCCATCTGATTTAATTTCTTTATATGCAAAAAAAATATCTCTGGGCACAGAAGACATAGTGGTTGCTGATTTGAAACCCGCGTCCCACGCACCCTGCCCGCTAATCATCACTGTAGCAGAAGTGGGTGTGTGGTAGGAACGTATGTGTGTAGTACTGTGTCATGTGCAGGACAATAACAGGTGACAGACAAGTGTACTGCAAATGGAGCATCAATAAAGTGAACTGAAAAGGAAAGAGCGGCGTATATCTCCTGTCTGGCTCTTCATATAAAGCCTGAGTGTGTGCAATTTTCTGAATCATGATGTCTCAAGTCAGGTTGAGTCTGGAGACATTTTCTCTCGAGTCTTGAGTTTTTCCCTCCTGAGTCCGAGTAGAGTTGCAAGTCGTCTCATTAGCTGCTCAAGTCACCTCAAAGTCTGAGTCCCTATGACTCGAGTCCAACTGTCTGGTGTATACTGAACACCTTTGGATCAGAACCAGCATTAACTTCTTCAGCAATTGGAAGCTCATCTGTTGGATTGGGGCCAGCCTTCGCTTCCTACATGCATCAATGAGCCTTGGCCACCAATAGCCAGGTTTACATGGAGCCTAATAGTCCGATTAGAAATGGGTTAGAAGCCCAAACCGAATATAAATTCTCCATATAAACACCTCAATTGGAATAAACAGGCCAAATCCAAATGGAATTTCATTTGGTTGCACAGGGGAAGTATATTCCTTTTCCCAAACCGATTAAAAGTAAAATCCTGTCATGTAAACGGTGAATCGGTGGTTGTCAGGCTGGGCTCTGTCTGTGCATGCTCAGTCTTGACGTAAACGAGGAAACATGGCGGCTTCCAATAAGAGCACACAGCACTGGCCTGCGTCGGAGAGTTTGGTTTTAATACAAACTCTCAAAGAACTAAAAATTATTGCACGTTTAGACTATAGCAAAACAAGAAATACTGAACTATTGAATTAAAAAAAGGAACAAGTAAGGAACCACTGGAAAACTCTTAAGGCTGGCTACTATAGGGCTAAACAGCACAACCCTCAAATCATTCATTAAAACACCTACTTAGCACCATCTTTGATAAATCGTGTGATGTTTAAATAGATCTGCGCCCATCACGTGTCTATAAAACAGCTGTTCCGATTAAATGTTGTGTCACATGTAAACACCAGATCGGAATAGATCACCTCACATGTAAACAGTTCACCTGAAATCTTTAATCAGAATGATTTTATTTAGAATGAGAAAAAGTCTGCATGTAAACCTGGCTACTGACCCTGGTTCATCCCTGTTCCTTCCTTGGACCACTTTAGATAGATAGTGACCAGGAAAATTCTACTAGAGCTGCAGTTTAGTACATGCTCAGACCCAGTTGTGTAGCCATCACACTTAAGGCCTTGGCAAACTTGCTCAAATCCTTATGCTTGCCTGTTTTTATGGCTTCTACGTATTTTTTAGCTTTTAAACGTAGGGTCATCCCAAAGTTTATTTGGAGACCAGCTGATAGTTGTACCATTGAAACCACAGCCAAATTCTTACCTGCACATTTATCTAAATTTGAAAAGGGTCCGATGTGGTCCCTAGGCAGCCAGATCACAATCACTGGCATATTGTAAAACTAGAAGTGCCCTGATGCCACCAACCTCCACCGAGGCATTTCTGAAATTTGAAGTTATAGTGTATAAAACTGCCTTGTAGTGCAATGTTAACAAACCCTGCGATAAATAATTACTTGATCCATATTCAAGCTGGGATCACCAAATCAGATCACTTCTTTCCTGTGTCATCACCAACATCCACTGAACATTTCCTTAAATCTCTTAAGAACTTTTTGAGTTATCAGTGAAAATGTGGAAAACTGCCCTTACTCACAATGTTAACAAATCCTTTACACCATGGGTGTTCAAACTTTTTGCCACGAGGGCCAGATTTGGTAAGGTGAAAATGTGCGGGGGCCGACCATTCAGCCTGACATTTCGTCTAAATTCAAAACAGTGGCCAGTGCATATTCTAAACTGTGGTTTTGATCATACCAAAAAATTAATTAATTGATATTTAAGTTTGTCCCCTGTTAGCTTGGCGTAGTTAGCTTGTTTTGTCTGGTAGTGCCGCTTGACATTGAATTCCTTGAAAACAGCTACAGTCTCGTGGCAAATTAGGCAGACACAGTTGTTTCATATTTGGGCGAAAAAAACCTCCAATTTCCACTTGGTCTGGAATCAGCGGCACTCGCGGTCAACTTTTCTTTTTTTAACTACAGTAACCATGTTTGAAATGGGATGGGCTGAAATGATGACAAAACGTCAAGTGTCAAATGCCACAAGGATGTGGTCACAGCGCTACTGCCATCTTCTGAAATGTGAAATGTAAAATAGGTTTTTGTACACGAGTGTTTTATACAGCAGTCAACGGTGCAAGCGGTCCGCATATAATTGATTTTATAACAGAGGCTGCGGGCCGGTGAAAATTTCAACACGGGCCGCAATTGGCCCCCGGGCCGGACTTTGGACATGCCTGGTTGTTCTAGATCCAACACATTGGGCCTCATGCAAGAACATTTTCGCATTCTCACCCTAAATTTTTCTTGCCTTTTTTCTTATGTTGCGTTCGTACAAACATGCTCCGTCAGATTCAACAATCACTTCTATCTTAAAAAAGTGTCTAAATAACCCAGGGAAGCATGATGAATGCCACCTGTGCGTACTTAAGCGCGCATGCATGAGGATAGCATATTTGCATAAGGAGCACCACAAGAATACCATATAAGGATACGTTTCCCACACCAGTGTTCATTCATAAAGATGGCGCCAAACACACGCTCTCTTCCAAATGCCTGACGTGCCAGGGCATCCAAAAGAAGAAGCTCAGCCATGAAGCAGCTGGTTACTCTCTCATTTAACGTTTTATATTGGCCAGTCTAATAAACCTTCAATTAATAGATTTTAATGTATCCTCTGGTTTCAGATCCTCAGATTTATTTCATCTTGTGCTATATTTTATTGAAAAAGCTTGAAAATTAGTTAAATGTATAATCAGGATGTAAAGAACTTGATTTGAAAAGAGCAGACTAATTTGTTGTGATTTCTAAGACAAGTCTGGACCACTCGTGATTTGTGTTCGTACTTGAAAGAAAATTCTAAATACGAAAAAAATGCTGAATGCGACAAATTCTACTAAATCATTCGTATGTAACACTTACAAACATATTTGTTCATACAAACGGTTCTTGCATGAGGCCCATTGTTCATGTGCCATGATCAGCATTCCCTAAAAATTTCATCAAAATCTATGAAGAGGTCTGTGTCATCCTGTTCATAGACGCGCAGACAGGTGACGTAAAAAGTAAAAAAGCCTTCGGTTTGAACTCCTTCCTGGTACTATGGATTGGTTAGACAACTCCCTAAAAATATAAAAACTAAACAGATACAAGGAAGGAGAACTCTCAGAGAAAATTCTGAGTATAAATGGAATGTGAAGAACAAATTCTGCACTTGTTTAACTTGTTGATTAAATCCATTCTCCTGTGTTTCAGCTTGTCATGCAGTATCTGTACTGTGGAGGCACCGAGTCCCTGCACATACGTAACACTGAAGTGATGGAGGTAAGACAGACTGAACCAAAGCCTGCTGAGCATCAGAGCCAGTATTAGCATATCTAATCCTCATTCTGTGTGGCTCTACTGTTCCTGCAGCTCCTGTCAGCAGCCAAATTCTTCCAACTAGAGGCCCTTCAGAGACACTGTGAGATCATCTGCTCCAAAAACATCACCACAGAGACCTGCGTGGATCTCTACAAGCACGCCAGGGTGAGACAATGATATAACTGACATTAAATCGACTGTCATTTTTAGGAAACCAAGGGAGATAATAAAAACAACAAGAGGATATCGCCTATGATGCCTATTAAAAAGATCTTTTAACCAGCTACAGTTCATCCAACTTAAATAGTTGACCTTTTCCTGTCACTTCTGGTGTTCCACAGGGCCCTGTCTTGTGCCCTCTTTTGCATTAAGAATGTGTTCAATGGGGTGATGGTTTGGTGGAGTCGTAAGCAACCAGGCCTGACCCATATGCATGCTTCTGCTGACCCGGATTCAAATTCAGCTTGTGGCATGTTGGCAGAGTGTCTTCACCTACTTTTTCACCCCTTTCACTCGCCTATCCACTGTTTCTCTCTCTCTCCTAAAATAAAGGCACAAAACCACTGTAACTATTGTTTTTGTATTTTCTGTTGAAATTAACTTTATACCCCCTACTGGAAAAGTTTGAACTATCCCATTAAGGTCCAAATCACTTGGTATTAATTACCTCCGCCAAGGAGGTTATGTTTTCGGGAGAGTTTGTTTGTCCATCCGTCTGTCCGTCCGTCCGTCTGTGAACAAAATAACTCAAAAAGTCATGGATGGATTTGGATGAAATTTTCAGGAAATGTTCAGCATGGGAAAAGGAAGAACTGATTCGATTTTGGTGTTGATCTGGATAAGCGTCTGGCAGCCATGGTGAAAAATGTGATTTCTGTGAATAACTACTGAACTAAAATAGATATCACTAGAAAAGCACTCGGAGAGCGCAGACCTCCACCAGCGCCACAGTCCTCAGCCATATTGTGATTTTGACCATAAATATTAGTCCTACCTTTATTTCATCTAAATATTTAGATTCCTTGACCATGAAAGCATACCATCAGCAATTGGATTCATAATGATATCTATTTTAGTTCAGTAGTTATTCACAGAAATCACTTTTTTCGCCATGGCGGCCAGACGCTGATCGAGATAAACACCAAAATCGAATTGGTTCTTCCTTTTTCCATGCTGAACATTTTCTGCAAATTTCATCAAAATCCATCCATTACTTTTTGAGTTATTTTGTTCACAGACAGACGGACAGACAGACAGACAGACAAACTCTCCCGAAGACATAACCTCCTTGGCGGAGGTAATTATGAATCCAGTTGCTAACGGTATGTTTTCATGGTCAAGGAATCTAAATATTTCGACGAAATAAAGGTAGGACTAATATTTATGGTCAAAATCACAATATGGCTAAGGACTGTGGCGCTGGCGGAGGTCTGCGCTCTCCGAGTGCTTTTCTAGTTAGATAATGCACGCTAAACTTATTCTCCACTATTTGCTCTTGTATTGTGTCCCATCAATGAAATCAATGACATTAAAAGTTCTTCAACATTTTAGACAATGCTTATCGTCTGAAAACTCTGATACTGATGTTTCCTCCTGCTAAAGAAGAGTTATAAAATCTTTGTTGTTTCTCTCTATTGTCTTTTTTCCATGCAGTTCCTGGGAGCCTCTGAGCTGACAGCTTTCATCGAGGGCTACTTCCTGAAGAACATGGTGCTGCTGATTGAACTTGATGGCTTCAAGCAGCTCCTGTATGAAGCTCCTCCACCCGAGAGCCCAGCCTCCAGCCCTGGAATCTGCAGCGACGTCCTCCTGGAGCTGGAGAAGACTTTGGCTGTGCGAATCCGCTCCATCCACCTCTCCACCTCCAAGGGCTCTGTGGTCTGACATTGATGATTCCCAGAGGCCCTCCGAATCAGGCACACAGCATCCATGTAACACCATCTTCTACGATCAGAGCCCCTACAGACTAGATAACATGGCCCCCATTTTCCTCTCATGTGATGCATAGGGATGGAAGCTCAAATGCTGAAAAGCTGTAATTTTAAGGCTGCTTGTTGTTATTAACAAGATTTGGACACCTTAAAAATAATTTTACTTCATTTCACTGATCATTAACTGAAAAACTTAACACACGATAATCTTGAGGTACAAGTCACCACATTTCAAAGATGATTTTATCAACTGATAAAAAGTTTAAATCCATATAAAAAACAAAAGTTAACAGCTACACAACAGCTAACTTAGCATTCCATCATTTACAAGGCATTATTACCATAAGCTAGGGAGTGGTTTGGCTATCACAACATGAATAGCGTTACATATAAGAGAAAAAGGCATACATTTCAAACAGGCATTAATGTTAGCTTGCTAACTAAATAAATATTAGCCATAGGAGTAGTTGAAATGATAGCATTAGCTGTTATCTTAGAACGACTCTTACTGTGTTGTAATTTTTGTCTTAAGTATGTCCTGTTCTCTCTTCGGGCAGTGACATAGTGAGGATTTATCTGGTTAAAAACTATGGTGGGAGAAAATAATATATTTTGTCATTTGTGAGCTGAAAAAAAAAAAGCTAACGTTAGAATCCCAAACCTTCCTTAGCTAATGTTCCCATTTCATAAGGTCGCAAAACAACAGGAACAGTCAAAATTCTGTGCAAATACTAATGTTAGCTTACTAAAAATAGAAATGTTAACTTCTGATTAATTGGTAGTTTATCTTGGATATTGTCTAATATGTTCTTTAACTTTAAATGACTTTGTTGCTGTTGGCTAGCTCATATACCTTAAGTTATGTTAAAGCTGGTGTCTACGATTTGAAACCGCAGCCTGCCCCTCCTTCCCTCACCTCTCCCCTCCGTGTTCCAAGATCCCGCCCCCAGCTCGTGACGCCTCATATAGCCCCCTCCGGCAGAGCTACGAGCGACTAGCACAATATATCAGCAGCAAACTCAATCAAAAACAGCTCAGCTCAACTGAAAGTATCAAACACGACAGACATCTCCCTTATAACACACAGCAGTAGCCATTTCAATTGGACCGGCGGCAATGCGGGTTTGGCGCCGCCAGAGCGGAGCCGAGTGTGGGGGAGGATTAATCTTTCTCAGCCTGTCCTCCCCAGCTCAGCTTACAGTGCTAACGATTAGCGGCTAACAGGCTAACCCGCTCCCCTACAAGTTATTAGCCCGTACAGGCACAAACTAACCAGAGTTATTCAGCAGACATCTCCCACTGTAGTAAACAAAGCCATTACCTGATCAACCAGGGGCGAAACGGCCGATGCTGAAGGTCTGTCGGCCGGCTGAGGCTATTCGTTAGCCGTTAGCCCGCTAACAGGCCTCCACCCGCGGGCAGAGCTCCGTTGGGCCCCGGGAGAGGGAGGCGGATTCCCGGGTTCGGCGCTAGGCTTTCCCGGCTCCATGATAGTTCAGTAGCTAACGCTGCTAGCTGCTCACCGGAGGTAGAGGGGAGGAGGCGGGACCATGGGCAAGATGCTGCGTACTGCGTAGTGAGGGAGACGAGGGAGAGGGGAGAGGAGAAGGGTGGTCTGCAGCCAGACTGTCTTGGGAGAGGGAGGCGGATTCCCGGGTTTGGCGCTAGGCTTTTCCGGCTCCATGATAGTTCAGTAGCTAACGCTGCTAGCTGCTCACCGGAGGTAGAGGGGAGGAGGCGGGACCATGGGCAAGATGCTGCGTACTGCGTAGTGAGGGAGACGAGGATTGGATGGACTCATGGACTAACTCACGGACCAATTAATAGTTGCAGGTTCTTAGGCTTGATTGGTCAGCTAGTATGCAGCTTTTCAGCGGATATACTGAATGGATTTTTTTCATTCTTATTGGTCTTTATACTGTGTAGATAGGACCATAGGACCATAACAGCCTTATAAACGGTGTTATTAAAATGTACAAAGCTTCCAAATCGTAGACCATAGCTTTAAGGCAGCTTGCTTGTTATATAAAATGTTGTTTACCACAAAAGAAGGATATGTTATTTAGCTAATACACCAACAGTGATGTCATTTATCTTCGAGGGTTATACTAGTCTAACTTTCATTCAGAGATTTATCCTAACGTGATGATCTTGCCTTAAAATCCACTCAGATAGTAGTTTTTTGTTGTACCTACAATAGACTCTGATTCAGCTCTGTTAGATCAGGGAGTCTGTAGCTTTTAGTCATCATGAGCTGTCTATGACCATGCCTGTCTCAGAAAGCGGATGCAGCTTTGGCTTCCCTGCACTGTGCTCTAATGTTTACTACTTCTGTGCAGACATGCTCCTTTCACCAGAGGAAGCAGACTTTGAGCACACTTTTTCTAACGGGTAAAACAAGAAACTGTGATAAGGAGGGATACAGCATTTTTTCATGTTTCAGGGTATTGTAGACAAGCCATAGAAGTGTTTTTGTCAAACTATTAAAAGGCCTTTGTTGAGAAGTATGGCAACTTTGTATTAGTGTCAGCAGAATTGTCAGCAAGGAATATACCAAATCATAAGATGCTTGTCCTGTACAAGTCATCAGAACTAGTTTTCTTCAAGACTGCTCGCATACACAGATGCTACTCCGCAAGCAGTACTACAATGTAAGCTAGGGTGAGCTTAGTTCTACCATTAGCTGTTGTGGATATGCTTAACACAAATAAAGTTGCTAAAAAAAAGAATTACAATGAACACACTGGCTGTGTCCGAAATGGCATACTAACATACTACATACTACAAACCCATTGTGTATATACTGTATACTACATACTATAAGTATGATTACAATGCCAACTGTTCACACTGTAGTATACTACTAAGTTTCCCATGATGCATTTCAAACCTCCGACGACAAAAAATCAGAAGCACACCAGGCTATCAAATATCTCTGCTGATTCACCACATTTGAAAGTTCAGAGAGCATTTTAGTCACCACGTCACCACGTAGAATACCAAACTGTGGTCATTTGAGCCATAAAACGCACGGATACAAATTTCATTTCGACATTTCGGACATTCCGCTATGCCGCTACTATGCTATCGACGAAACTTCCGGTCGGGTCCAAAACAAGAGCCCATTTACAAAAGCGTTAAAGAACTAAAAGGAGATAATAAAAGACGCATTTATTTTGAAAATGGGAAGTTTGCTAGTGGCCGATTTTTAGCTGATTGCCAGTCGGTCGTGTATGGCACAATGCATTATGGGGCTCGCAATGCATTATGGGGCGGTTGAGTGTGACTAGTATGCCCACCTCGCATACTTAACATTTTTTCCGATATAGTATACATCCGGGTATTTCTCGCACACTCAATCTTTTCATACTATCCAGTGTGAACACACTACATACTCATTTTGACGTCACACTTAGTATGAGTAGTACGTTAGTATGCCATTTCGGACACAGCCACTGTAATCATTAGCTAGCTCACACACCGTTTTATTAGCTAGCTAACTGTTTTTTTTATTGAGACTATGCTTGAAGTGCTATGCTAAGTGAACAAATATGCAGTTTAACCCTAACGCTATCACCTTTACTGATCTTATACAGAGAAATAATGAAAGATTGTGTCCAAATCCCGTCATTCACAGGATTTAAAAGCAAGTATTTAAGATTATACAACATTTCAGCAATCAAGCTTCCTTCTTAAGTATCACTAAAGAGGAAAAAGGCCTCTGAATATGGTTGGTCTGACCATATTCACCTGTCTCTGCCCTGGAGAATGGCTGACTGATTATTTAAGTCAGGGATACCATTTCTTCTGCCCCCTTGTGAGTCAATTCCAGCACAAGTGGCTAAAATTGATAGAAAACATTCACCTCGTCTCCTAACGACTCCCACTTATCACCTAACACCTCAGTAATAAACCATCAAAGGAACTAACAGAACTGACTCGACCTAAATGCATGAAATACATGTTGAAACCTTTTTGGCTCAAAAGGTAGATTAGAAATCTAACACAACGAAAGCAGCTTTCTCATCATCCATGATGTGGTTTACATCAAACATCACCTTATGGACAACACATGCCAAAATATAACTCTTCTCTACAACCAATAAAAGTGACTATAGTAGCAACCCAGGAGACGGACTTTAGGTGGACTTGTTTGAACTTCTTTCCTATCATTCTGTTACTTGTTTGTTGGACGAGTTTCACTGTGTTATATCTAAACTGTGTGCAGAGGCCAAACTGATCACAGGAACTTCCGCTGAGGACGACACCGCAGCGCTGATTCAACGCCCCTTTGTGAAATCTATGCTGACAGATGCTTGAAAACACGGATGTCCAACTGGGAAATTAACTCCACGAATACACTGTCGACTTTTTTTCTTTTTCTTTTTCTTTTTTTTTTGCATGACACCTACTCAACTGAGCTGCCCTGATATTGCTTTATATGCAGAGCTTACTTCATGGACCACTTTCTTGAGGTCGAAGTAAGAGGGGAAAACACTGCTTATTAAACTTTCTATCCACTGAAACTGACTGAGCAGGATATTTTTGGAGATGGATTTCGACTGGCAGGGACTTTCTCTCTAAAGGATATCTCAAAGCAAAGTGTAAATACGTCCTCGAAGTCATCGTGCTGGTCGGTCTTTTTTTGTAATCCCATGTACAGGATCCTCCCACACTCGCTTGGCTGATGACACCGGTCTCATTGAATGTTTCCCCTGAACTGTTTGTCCCCGCTCTATGTGTCTGTTTATGCAAAAGTTGCATGTTTAATCTGTTTGTTTGACTCCTCTGTTTCTCTCTGTAGGTGTGCCGTCTGTGTTGATCCTTAGAGCTGAGTACAGTGTTGATTGTTCCAGACTGAAGTTCAATCAGAGGTTTTTCTCTTCAGTTATCGTGCTGTTACTGACACATTCCAGATTATCAGGTAGATTATAAGGCTCATCAAAGTCCTTTCTTTTATATCAATCAGCTCCACAGATATTTTAAAGGAAATACTAGATTATTTATATGACAGATACTTACTTCCTAGCCATTTATAGTTATGTTTTCATCAAATTATTTCAAGCAAATTCCAAAAACATGGCATAAGTTAGAGCAATACAGCAGATTTAAACATAGACTTTATGTAAACATGGAAAACTCTTCTGTGTCCTTATATTGTTCTGCTTTGAGGCCAGAATACCCCAAAGGCACCAATGTATTCACTCAATAATGAAGAAAAAACTGCTCAGAAAGATGAACATTTTATATAAACCATTATACTAAAAAATAACAGATTTGAGTTTGAGAATAAAAAATGCAATACAGCGTTTTTTTAGCTCCATTCATGTTTTATCTGTTATGACGGGGGAGGTCATGTGACCAACCTGAAGGTCAGAATAAGGCTCTGGACCCATGGAGATGAAAAAGCTTTCTGTAAAGATGGGATGGTTTCAAGAAATGTGTCCATCCACATGAAAAAAAATTGAAAACACTGCAGTACATATGCCAGGCCTGTAGGTGGAGCTGTAACACTGCTGCAGACACCAAAACCAGAGAAAAGTCATGGAGTGTTGGCATGAAATATGTCCAAAATCAACAAACGCTGGCTGTTCTCCATGTCCTCTTGTTGCTCACGATGGTCGTAAAGGAGCAGAAGATTTTGCTGTTAAAGCCAAAACAAACTCAGAAGCTTCTGCAGCTTGAACGTGACTCCATATTCCATCATTTTTTTCTTGTTGGTTTAAGGGAGAGGTGGGCCTATGACGTAATTATTTTTAAATTTATTCGTATTTGTTGTACACACAGAAACGTAAAGCTAGTTTTTTAGATTTATCCACTCTGGGACACGTTTTCAATAATTAGCTTTTTTAGGCACCCTATAAGATCGAAAAAATTTCCATTTACGCCGAAACTCGTCTCTGTGTGGATGACTCCAGAGTGTCAATTAGAAGTGCTCTAAGCACAAACGCGCTAAGATATTTCCATTCTGCAGGTCCACATCCAAATTTGGATCACCACAAATTTTGACAAGTTCTCCCTTGCTCCATGACCAACTTTCAGAAAGTGTTGTGAAATTCTCCAGAGAACTTCTCCTATTTTTAGCAAAAAGACAGGCAAACCTGCCCTATTTCTCAATGTTAGATAGAAATAAACAAAATAACAAGTGCAAGCAAAAACAGAACTTTCTTGACAATAAATGACCTCAACCTCTAAGTTGCAGCTGCTCATCTCTACAAAATGACACTTGAAGCTTATCTAAAATACAAAACACCAGAAAATGTAGATATTAATGTAAACTGAGTTTTAGGCCCTTTACATCCTCATATACTGTAACAGCGAGGATATTATTTACACTTAAACCAGCACGTTCTTTGCTAGAACTTCCCTTTGAAATGTCCACATACATTATTGGAGATTCCTTCTCCATACACTTCTGCCTACACTGTTATTATGGCCAGTTTTAAGTGTTTTTCAATCAGCCATTCTGTTGTTGATGATGTGAGATATTTTTAGACATTTTCAGACATTTTCAAGACATTTTTCCAGACATTTTTATCAATACACCACTTTGTAATTAGCTAGCATCAGCTTGATGACGTTGATGGCATTTATTGATTGTATTGGGATCAATATCTTCTGTGACCGTAATTTTATCCATGGAAGTGAAATTCTGATCAAGTTAAAAGGTTTTGATCAGGGTGAGGACCTCAGTGGTTGATCTTGACTTTCTGTTTACTCCTCTTTAGGGTTTCTCTCTGAGATGGAGCTTAACACACTTAGAGATCATTTGCGCAGCTTTTGGCTGTTACAAGACTGAAATGATGCCCCATGCCCCTGATTATTGTCTGTCGAGTTGCCAGTTTTGCTTACAAGACTTCATTTCATTATAGTTTGCAGAAAAATATAAGTAGATATTATTACAAATAGTCCAAAATGAATATCAAGAATAGTTGCGGAACTGCATTGGATTGTGGTCTATTTTTATAGATTTAAAAAATGAATTTAAGCTAAAAAAAAAAGAGTGGACATGCCCCTGTAAGAAACATTAAAAGCTATAAAAGCAAAAAATAATTAAATAACATATAAAATGCTACATTAAATTGTGGTTTGTGATATAATCAAGCAGAGGTTTGCCAATATAAAAGACTCAAATTATGTCTCAAATTTTGTCCACTATTTGTTTGCAAAATACAGATAATTGATGATTGATTTTTATTCTTTAAAAGTTAGTGAATGTGAAGCAGCAAAGCTTTTGAATTTATCCAGAATGCAGACTACATCTGAGCTTATGATGCAAGAACAGTATCAATAAATGATGGTATGAACACTGCTGAAATGAGCCCAAGAATCTTATCAGAAATATTCCAGCAAAGACGGAAGGAACAACAACAATACTGCAGTGGAAAAAGAGCTTTATGTGAGGCGGATCAAACATGAACGAGTCCAAGTGTTGTTTGTCATATTATTGTTGTGAGAATTGGCTCAGGTGTTTCAGATTTGGCTCAGGTGTATGAGATTTGCTTCCCCTACAGCTTGAACACAAAGACGTGTTGTCTCACTCAGGAGAGTTTGATGTTGGATCAATCTCTAGGCTGAAGTGTCCCTAATTAACTCAGTGTGGAAAACATTTAATTTTCAACCTTTTGTTTCACATTTTTAGTGTTACCTCTGACCTGTCTACCTGGTGTGCAAAAGATAACAAGCATTACTTTAAAAAAAAAAACACCTGCCAAAAAAGAGACTATTCAACAGCCTTGATGTTAAAATGATATTCAGAAGCCAAAAAGTAAAAAAAATTTGATTTAAGAATAATAATATAAAAAAACAGATTACCTCCCTCACTTAGACACCATAGATATGCATTTATTTTTTAACAAAATGACTTAATTTATGAATGTCAGGATTAAAAGAGATGATTATTAACAATGTGCAATGTCTCCAACCCAGCAACAAACCAAAACTAAGATGCTTTCCTAAAGGTGCTTTTCAACAGCAGAAACTTTTCCCAGGAACTCGAAACCTGACTTTTGTTTTCATATATTCGCTTTTGGCGTGGCAGAGCTTACAGTGCTAAGTGTTTCTGATTGGTCAAAGACTTGCAAAATTTTGTTCACATTACCATCACGTCTCTGGGGCACGATGTACTTGGTTATAGTTATTTCCAAAAGATCTTTAAAAGTTCTCTGTTTACAAATTGTGATTGGAACTCGCTGTAAGCTAGCCCCATATGGTTCTTTACTTAACTGAACTCAACTGCTACCTTAAGATGTATGTTTTTGGCTACGGTGAGGAAGAGTGCCAGCCATTTGACTCGTGGCAACCTGAAGCCACTGGTTAGCCATAAGCTAACAGCTTACATTTACCCCTTTTAACAGCTTTTCTCTTGACTGTGTCATAAAAAATAAGTTGGGATGTAACATTTACCGAGTTAATCATCTAGGATACTTACTAAATGAATGTGCTAACTCAATTCAAAGAAAACTGTCCCCAAGCTGGGCCTTGCCAGCCTCTTCAGTTTGTGGCTAATTTTGCTACATTCATTAGCGCCACCAGCAGCGTCACCTCTATAGCTAGCATTTTGGATTAGCTCATGTTTCAGGTTTTAAGAGATGGTGCAGTAGAGTAGTGCAGGTACTATGTATTGTTGTTATACAGCCCCAGAAGTAAGCACTGTGCTGGTCCCCTTGAAGAAAAGGGTATTTAGTATTTCAACAAGTTTTGGCTCATTGTTTTAAAAAAATCATGAACCTAACACATTCTGATCATCACAATAACATTTACAACGAACTTTCATATTTATAGAAACAATTGATGGGAGCAATAATAAAACTATGGCCATATTATTATGGAACTGCAAAATGGTTCCCTGTCCATTTGTGCTATCATTAGTAGCAGTTTGTTGTCAACCATGTCTTTAAAAACACAAAAACGCTTTAAAATTCATGTGTGTTCGAGATAAACTTTATATTATTAGATAAAATGTCAAAATATTCAATATTTATGTTCATCACATACTTAGGGCTCTAATTTCGTGGCGCAGCGCAGGGGGCGCAAGCCTGGCGCAGTGTTAATTTCGGGATCATTCAGACCAATCAGACGCTGCGCCTCGGCCGCAGCACATTTAAAGGCGAGGAGAGGCGCTCATTTGATTGGTGGAGACAGTGATCGGCTGTGTAAATCCCACTCACGTCTATTCTCCTCCTACTCTGACATTTGCGCGAAGAGGCAGAGACGTGGGCGCCTCTGCGCCCCTCTGCGCCTTGAGTGTGCCTCTCTTGGCACGGCAGGAAACTTGCAAAGTGCGCTGGTCACACCCTGTCCGTGTGGCGAATGCCAGCGCAGGGCAGGTGCGCCTGCGCTTGCGCCTGGTCTACGAAATTAGAGCCCCTTATGTTAAAATGCACTCTCAAGTCTGCATTACACACATTGAAAAATAGTGCAGGCATTAACCGTAATGTCACACAAACGCTGATGCCAGCCTTTTTGTTGTGTTTTATGGAATCTTCCTTGTTGTTTGGCCTTTGTCTCCTTCTTACTGCCACCCACTGGACAGGTGGTGTGGTGCATTCAATTCTTATTGCTTCATCATACACCCTTGGTCTGACTTGCATAATCTTTTCTGGAAGTTAGATATATGAGGACACCACAACCATAGGCCACAGTAACTTTTAGTTCCTGGTACTTCCTGTTGAAAAGCACCTTTTATTTCCCATGACTTTTTGCAAATGTCTGCTTGTACTTTGTGATGTTGTTTCACACACTGTGTTTTCACATGAAGCGTAAGTCTCTAATATCGTAGCATGTCAAAATTATGTGAACATTGTTTTAGTCAAAAGGTATAAGAAGAGAAATGTGTATGGCATATAAGAGTTGGTTCTGTAAATAGTTACAGAAAAGGAGATAGAAATATCATTCTATGACTTTATTTTCTTACTTACATGCACACACAACAGAATATATTTTAGTTTACATTCCACAGCTATTTTATTTTACAAAAGTATAAAAGAGTGTTTAAAAAAGAGCCTTTAAAGCTATAAAAGTAAGCAATATTTCCATACGATGTGGCACAGGATATGAAGCTAAAGCATATTTACAGAGAGATAACACAGATGACTGAAAAAGCCTATTTATTGTAACATCCCACAGTGTGTTTGCTTGTATTCCACTCATTCTCAAAGTATTTCTAATTTAAGATTTTCAGATTTTACCCCACAATGTCTTCTTTTATACTGAATCATCATGTATGCCCATCTTTGGATTGAAATGTTCTATTTAAAGGCAAAACTTAAAGATGCAAACCGTTTTGTCTCCATGGAGGTAAAAAGGTTCATAATGATGTCAAGCACTTTCTGTGCCAGTGTTACTGTAGCCTCACTGAAGTATTTAGCTTGAGTTAAAGTCTTATTGTGTTCCTAACAGCAGCTGAATATGGTGTTAGAGTATAAACAAGCCAAAAGACTTGAATCTGTTTTTTTAGTCTGTATGTTAGAGACTACCGTTAGCTTGCCCCTGTACTGGAGCTTGGACTCAAAGTGGGTCAAAGCTGTAGAGTAAACATCGGTTCGCATGGCTCTTCTTGTTTAATGTTGTTGAGAATGTGCTTTTTGTACACCTGCTTCGTCTCCACTGAACTCTCCATTAGTTTGTCTGAGCGTTTCTTTGCCTGCGTATTCGTTCCTGGTAATAAGAAACGTGGCAGCGGAAACATGCATGGGATGTTCACTCGAATCTACGGGGGTGGGATGAACTTTTTGCTATTCCTTTTCCTTTGATGAGAACATGTATATTGTACAAAATATATATAAATATATGAGATATAAATTATACATGGTGTGAGCAGCAGGGATGTGGTGGAGTATAACAACAAACAGGAATGTTACACTCGTGCTACACTTTCTGTGGTTCCATGACATGCTTTTGTGGACAGCTAATAAACGACCAGAGTTTAAAGCAAGTTTGGCTCACAGTTTGCCTTTTTCTTCGGATGTTTCGCTTTGTGTGCATGTATTTAAAGGGATGGTAAAAAAAACAAAAACAAAACACTTGGTTACTGTAGAAAATGTTGATTACCAAGAAGGCTGCTCTGTTTTGATTGTAACTCACAGTTGGCCAATTTCCAGCTAACTTTTGGATAAACCTAACTCTACAGTCCTAAATAAAGAAACTATTTTACAACCATCAACATAATCATGATGAAATGTAAAATTTTAAGCTAAAATTCCAAATTTGAATGTGTTTAATGGGGTATTATCCACATATTGGAGTATATTTACATGTTGGAAGTTGTACAATAATGCTTTTTACTTTTACAGTCAGTTGTATTCATTAGTTTTTTTCTATTTTTTCAGGGGTGGGCAACTTTAATTACCAAGAGGGCCACATAAAACCATTTTTCCCAGCCTGAGGGCCACATTGTTACAAATTTTCAGAAACTCTTGGTATTGAAAAAAAATGTTGGATAAACAACAAATGAGAATATAAATTTGTCATAAAATTAGAATACCAATATTTATATATTACAACGTAAATACAAGTTATTATGCATAATCACATGAGCTTGACATAGAATTAAGGCAAATTTAGCTAATATACATGGGATTAAAGCAATTAAGCAATTTTCAAATCAATAAAATGTGTGTTATTCAGATTTTTAAAGCTCAAATATTTTGCTGCTGCCATTTTTTAAGTATAGTATTGAGTAATACTTGATATAATGTTCAAATGTTTCATAGAATAGATTTAGAGACACTATTATAGCAAAGTAAGGTCATAAACAGCTTACATAAGCCAATAAAATATCAGTCTAGATTATATAGAATTATTCCTATTGGATATCTGAGTTTTCTTCATTTTAAAATTGCTGGTTGGGAATGAACAGCGGGCCACATTTAGTGATGTGGAGGGCCACACTTGGCCCCCGGGCTGCCACTTGCCCACCCCTGGTGTAGATAGTTACATAGCATTTAAGTCATAGGTGTGGCATTAAAGTTAGATTCTAAAATTTAAGACAGAATTCTGAGAAGAAAAGTAGGAATTGAACAGCCTGAAGTCAGAGATTAATCAGAATTTTCTGAATCACTTTCTCAAAATTTGAAATTTTTTATCAAACAAATGTAAGCCTCTTAAAAACAATGTCATAGACCCCTTTGGTCTTCTGTTCAAACCTTAAGAGTGTAGAGAAAATAATATTTTGTTGATTTTGATCGCCATAACTTAAGTTGATGGCAAACGTCTGTGGTAATTCCTTAAATGTCCTCTAGGTGGTACCAGCGTGCACACCAGCTTTACCTTGGCTAATATTCACTAAGGGAAGAAGAAGTTTTCCCTACAGGCAGTTATGAAGTGTGTTAGACATTCACACAGCGTAGCCTTTCTGAGCCGGAGTTAAAAGAATAAACGTCGTTACATGAGAAACTACAAGCTATGAGTGTGCAAGAAATTTCAGTTAATGAGAAACTAGAAAACCGTACGATATCCTTCACGCCTGCGCACTCGCATCGCCATATCAAGCCGCCCTTCCTCCCCGCCTGCTCGCGCCGCAGGGTCGGGCGGACATCGACTCACAACAACCCAGAGTTAATTTTCTCCACTAATTGAACACTTTCTGCTGTAAAATGGAGAGCCCGCATCGCCTCGAAGACGGTAAGCTCGTAAAAACTCTAATATGCGTCCGTGGTTGTAAGTTATTAGGTTTACTGTGGGATTGTGTGCGCACGATTCTGAACATGGCGTACCCCGCTCGGAGATGGCGGTGGCTTTGTGCTACGTTACAGCTTGTGAGCTTGTATGAGTAGTTACAGGCAAGAGGCTCAAGTTTGGTTTTGCTGGTTTAAGACTGAGTTGTCTGTGAGGCCACGAGGACATTTTTCTACAGTAGAGTTGCTTTTAAAGTTGCAGCAGTGTCGATGAACGTTAGCCCAAGTTAGCAACTAAAACAAGCACTGTAACGGCTGACGCTGGTGCCTTCATGGTAACACGGAAAAGACGTAAAACAAATAATCACAACCGGTGAGCGCTAAAATAAGGGTACCTCTGTTTTAACAATACCAGTAACCATGTGCATCTCGAACACCGTTTACGATTCCTGGATCTGCCATTTCAATGAAAAATACTGCAACCGTGTTCGACACTTTCTTGGCTTGTTTATATTTGCTGTATTGAATTTGCGAAAATGTCGTGTCCCTGAAGGCAACCAAAGTCAGTTAAAAGAGTAGTTTGATAACAAACCCTGAAGTCACGAATTTCACAGTGTGCTGATAGATAAGAAACCAATTTCTAAATTAAAAAGGTTTAGCTATTGAAAAAAAAACTTTGCCTTACTAAATAATAGAATGTAATGGGCAAAATTAAGGGTCTTCATTTAGCCTACTGAACGGGATTCAATTCAGAGACATGGAGATGATGAATTTTCTAAAAGAAAAAAAGTATTTAATCCTGAAGACATTAAAGGATATGTGTAATTTTGTGACATTATTGTTATCTGCAGGCAGTTGCCCAAAATAATAATATGGTATTTGCAGACTGAAATTTTCAGCCCATATTGCACCTTCAAATTAGTATGAGGGTTGGATCATTTTTTGCATGTTTATTTTGAGTTGAAAATACAACCTACTCCAAAAGGACTGATTTAGTTTTTCTACAGATTACTTAAAGAGGACATATGCTTGTTTCTCCTTTTCACTATGCCAGACTAGGATGCCTGTAAAGCATTTCTGCCCTCAGTACAAGTCATTTAGTTCCTTCATTGCCCCACAATAGCGTTCTCAAAATCCTCATTTTAGGCCATTATGAAGCCCTCGTTGAAACGCTTGGTCTCAAGGATGACCTAAAGTTACTTCGCAACGTCACAGCAGTTTGAGCTCTGATTGGTCAGTTCTATCGGGGGTTGAGCCAGCCTGTCCTTCTTCTTCTACTGTATTTTCCGGCAGGCTCAATGCAGCGACCGCGTATTGAGTCCCCCTACAGGCCAGAGCTGGTAATGAGTGAGTGTGAGCTAGGGAGCTATATACCCCTGCTGCTGGATGTGTTCCTCGGTGAGGGTTTGGGGCTGACGGACATCACAGAGGAGGAAGTGTTTTATCAGATTACTCCAATAAAAAGAAAGGTACCTCGTGATGTCACGACGTTTGAAATCTCGCGGACATCTCGCAATGACCTACTTTCAGAGGCATCAAATCTCGTTCTAGGATATCAGAAAAAATACAGTATCTCATTTTTTGAAAATAAAGGGGGTGTAAGGTCTTGTTTTCAAATGTATTCTATTATATGTAAGTATTAAATCATGCATCAGCATGATATGTCTCCTTTAATTTTCTTTGTGGCTGAAAATAAGCAAAATTCTGAGACAAAAGTAAGATTTTGGAGATGTGCCATAATATCAGACTTCTAAAGAAATAAGAGTAAGAATCCTGAAATTGAAGTCTTCCAGAAAAAAATAAATCATGTAGCTCTTAAGAAAAAGTGTTTTATTGAATAATATGTCAGAATGTTTGACAGAAGTCAAAAGGCAGAATTTGGACTCTGATAGAAGTAAAATTCAATCCTGCGATTATAGTAAGACTTCCAGGCAGAACGTTTAAAACTCTAACTTTAAATCAAAACAAAAGTCTATTTCTTTAACTTTGGAATTTTGATTTTGATTTTTGATTTTTTGTAGATTTGTTACCATAGTGCTAAAAGTTTGACTTTTTCTCTCCAGGAATAATTATCAGAATTTTTAGACAACATTCACAATTGTTATTTTTTAATTCTGATCTTTCTTACAAGTATTTTTTCCTTCAGATTTTTTTTTATCCCAGATTAAAAGAAAATACAACCCTACCAAAATGAATTCATAACAAAAATAGTCTTTCTTTGTTTTGGCATGTTAAGATGTTTAACGCCTCGAAAGAATAAACGCATTTTTCATTAAAATCAACATATCAGGCTATATTTACTGTCCATGATAATTTAAGCTCAACATTATGAATCATTTTCCAGAGCTGACCCTCCTGCTGCCGTCCCTCCGCCTCTTCATCCCCCCGCTACGCCTTGTATCTGCAGCCATGTGGCATGTGGTCCAGAGGGGAAACTGGCAGGACTACGGGATGGTGGAGGAGTTCGTCAGCACCGTCTCAGAAATCGTACCAGAGCTTCTGAACCCTGATCAGAAAGCCCAACTCCTTCTGGGCCTCAGAGCACGGGTAAGGATGAACTCTGTTTTGGTATGAAATAAAAACAGCAGGTTGTGTTGTCTCCTGCAAATGTGAAACTATCAAAATGAAACATAGCGTTATGTACTCTGGAAAGAAATGACTACAATCATAACATCATCTACATCATTACTGCCTGACAGACAGTGAAGGTGCAGCTGATGAAGTGATTCAGCCATATTTTCACTTTCATATTTACTGCTCATATTTACACCTGAGGGGATCACTGTTTGTTTGCAGGTCGTTCTTGAATTGTGCCAATCAGAGCAGATAACTGAGCCAGAGACCATTGAGATGCACTTGGAGAGGATCAGGACACTTATTTCCACATGGGCAGCACAGGTGAGCCTCTGCATATCATAACAAATACTGTAGGTCTGTTTAAGGGTTGGGAAATATGTTGAGCTTTTAAGACACCTGTTAAAAGTAATGTACCTGCTGACTACAAGAAAATCTTTTTTAAATGTAAAGTCGAAGGGGCTGTTTACATGAGGCCTAAAACGGTCAAATCCGATAAGCTTTCATTGCGTTTCAGCCTCCTGTTTACATGTGAACGGTAGCTGGAGTGCTTAAATCCACAAACTTTTGAAACCAGGCTCATCCAGACAACACTATCCAGACAGATTTTTTTTTGTCCAAACAGATTTTTGTCCAAACAGATTTGTTGTTCAGAGAAGAAACTCCTGCGTCTTTGTGCGTCATTGTTTGTGAAGGTTTTTCTTCTTTATATGTGTATTGTAGCAGCGCTGCCTCTCTGCAGACCTACACAGCCATCTACTGAACCAGCATACAACAGCGGTTTCATTTGTCTCCAGCGTCTGTGTCTGAAAGCGGATCGACTTTGAATAAGCAAAGGAAAAATCTTTTCATTTATGTCAGAGAGTGTCCGTGTTAACGTAGCCAAAAGCGGGTTCCACACATACAAGTTTACTAAATCTGAAGAGATTCTGTCTTCTGTCTGTCACTAAATTGTGCGTGACCAAATTTGAACAAACAAAAACAAAGAAGAAGCAACGGCCACAACCACAAACACTGTCAACAACCTGAGAGCACAACACTTGACATGGTAGAGGACACAAGAGAAGAGGGAATGATGGTGTTTGTGGGACTATTTTTGCTGGAAAGATCCCAAAAAAATAAAAGACTGTGGAAGAAATCCTGGAGACAGTATGAACACATCAGCTTGTCCTCCAGTTCAGATCTTTATGTTTCAGGTCGGCCATGCTTGCTTTTATTTACACCTGCTTCCTTGTTGCTCAGTCAGCTCGCTTCTTGATTGTTACATCCATGTCACAATACATGGAGTCATGAATCAGGAGTAGTCTGCCGTCCCCAAACACGAAAATTTTTGGTCGTAGTAGTAAAGTTTATTACTTATGACTGCCATCCCTAACTGGTTACAGAGTTTATTATCAGGACACATTCACTCTTAACACACCTCAGACAGCAGGTTCATATAATAGAATAATCTTATAGTATCCTAAAAAATAATCTGACATTTGCCATGCTTGGTCGGGAAGGGGAAAGTGAGGACAAAAACAGCCTTTTTGTCTCTATGTGTGCGCCCCACTTAAATGTTGCCTTGTGGTTTTATTTATTTTGTCTAATGCTCGTTAATACAGTCAGCGAAAATCAAGAGACACTGTTGATACCAGAGTGACAAAAACAAACGTTGAAGATCACGTAGAAAACTGTTCTTACCCAGACATGTCCAGAAGATAATTTTAAGTTATGGCAGGAAACACCCCAGGCAGTTTTTCTTTTTGGCCCAACAGCCTTCTCCAATGGCCCTTTTCCACTAGCATGCCTTGGCCCTACTCTACTCGGCCCTACTCGATTTGCAGCGTGTTTCCACTAGCCTGGTACCTCCTAAAACAAGCTAGTTTTAGTACCTGCTCCGCTCTGGTTCCAAGCGAGCTGAGTCGATACTAAAAGATGACGTCACTGACTACTGGCTATTGATTGGTCAGACAATTTTGTCATCGATGAGTCATGAGAGCGACGACCTAGCATGCTAGCGGTAGCTACCGTTAGCTTACCCTCATACGTCTTTTCTTTGCAGCTCGATTGCTCTCGTCCTCGGCTTCATTCTGTTGTATAGCTTCCAAAACTCTCCTGTGCTTCTCAAGGGGTATTTCTTCTTGCCACCTGCAGCCTTCTTCTGCTTTCCTTTTTTACTCGGTTTGTGACAAAAAGCCACAGATTACTGCGCCGTGCTCAAAATGTCGTCTTCACAGTGCCGCTCAGCTGTTTAAAGCGACACTGCACGCCGTTGGGCAGGCAACTGGGGCTAATGGAAAAGCAGCACAAGGCGAGTAGAGTAGAGCCGGGTAGAGTCGAGTAGAGTAGAGTAGGGCTAGTGGAAAAGGGCCACAAGTGAAAGAGCGTGTCTATGCAGTCACAGTAAACATTAGAGCACAACACTGGAAAGCCACTTCCACTGTCTGAAGGAGGTCTTGCCAGGTAACATTATAAAGGATTTACGCTCAAAGAATTTGAGAATTTACATATTTATTCAGACTGGCTTTTAATACACAGTAATGTGGTGACATGTTATTTTATTTGTCTTGTTTCAACTGTTTTTATCTGTTTTTATTTTCCTGACCTGTTCCATTGTTGTTTTCTTTTGCTTTTATTTCTTATCTTATTTATTTCTATCTGGAAAGCACTTTGGTCACCTTGAGTGTTGTAAAGTGCTCTATAAATAAATTTTGATTGATTGATTGATTGAAAGAGCATGTTCTGTGTAGGGCTGAAAAACAGGGGTTAATAGGCATGCTGAATTCCAACATCTGTGTTTATTCTTTGGCAAAAAAAAACGCTTTGTTTCTGTTGCTGTGGTATCAAAGAGGTGCCATTATTGTTTTATTTTACTAAAATCCAGAGATACACCCTGTATTGCAATTCTGTATTAAAAGTGTTGATATTTGTTTTGGTTAATATTTCCCATCACTAAGTCAGGTGCTGTATGGTGATGCTTTTTATAACAACACACATAAATCCTGTTTTTCAGCCTTGTTTTGAAGATGTGGAGTTTCCAGAATCAAACTTTGTCAACCAAGTTGAGCTGCTGCTGAAAGATCCTGAAGAGAAGGAGAAGTTTTTCCAGGTTTGTCACTTTTTTTTGGGTGTAAAAAGAAGTTAATATTGATTGCAGGCAGTTTTTGTTAAATTTTATTTGTTGATTTTTTTTTCTGCACCCCAGGATGTTTTTCCAACAGACTTTGGGCCTGACTATGACAGCGCTCTCCAGGTGCTGATGCTGGATTTTCTGTCTCGGTTGGAGAAACTTCTTCCAGTACCGAACATCCAACAGGTAAAATAATCACAGTGTGAAATTAGCTTTACTTTTACTGTCAGTTTCTGTATTTCTTTTAGCAAATCTCCACATTATTAAATGAATAAAACTCAAGTTTATTTGTAGAGGCACATTGAGTTAACTGGAATCTTTTTCCTAGACTGCATCCATGCTCAGCGCCGTCCCTTCTGCTCTGGAGGAGTGTGTCCACTCTGTCCCCGACCCACATCACCTGAAGACTGTCCTCCTTCACCACACAACACTCGGACATTTCGATTTTTCTGGTGAGTCCAGGAAAGGAAACATACCAGTTAACTCCACCTTTAATACCTTAAGTACTTTCAATTAACTTTATTTGAGAGAAGCCATTTTAAGTCTTTACTGGAGAACTATAGCACTTTCAGACTGGCCAAAAACCTGTTTCAACCCGGTAACAATCGGCTCCTGTCGGCAGTTTGAAGAGGTTTAATCAGCATTTTGACCTGGGTCAATTGACCCTGCAAGCGACTTGGCCTGGGCGATATGGCCAAAAAATAAAATCCCTGATTTTTCCCCATAAAACTCGATTCACGATTTTAATAATTTTTTTTCCCTCTCAAACCAAAATAACTGCAAGAGACACAAAAATAACATGAATCCAATTCTGCTTGTATTTTGTCATAAATATTCCTAAATCAATCAGAATTTCCCTCCTAAAATTAAAGTGTGTGCCATAAAATGTTTATGTAGTTCTGATGCAGGCAGGTTTGTCTACATAAACACTGAAGCTGAGGGATTTTCGCAGCTTGTTAACATGTTTTTCTCTGATCAATATTTAATCTACTGTTTAAAAAAGTCCATAAAAGTGCTTGGGCAAAGCCTGACAGGGCCACCAACATGAAAACTGTAAAATTTCAGTGTTTATCAGGGTTCCCGCGGATCCTTGAAAAGTCTTAAAAGGCATTGAATTCATTATTCTAAAAATAAGGCCTTAATTGGCATTAAAATGTCTTAAATCCAGTTTTCAAAAGTCTTAAAGATTTAAACACATTAGTAAGATTTATGTCAGTTTCTTTGAACTAAAAAAATATTTAGTAAAATAATTCACTGATTTACTCTTGTGGCAACATCGCATAACCACAATAGCGGAACTAACAAAACGGTGATGTGGTTGCACCAAGATCTTTCAGAGCAGACGCATTCACGGAGCAACTTCAGAAAGAGATGTTTACTTTGGATCACATTTTTCATCATGGGTAAAAGCGGTAATTGTGGTTCGTTTTTGACTTGGTCTTAAATTTGATTTCAAACGGCATTAAAAAGTCTTAAAAGTCTTTAATCTAACTTGCCTTGAGCTGTAGGAACCCTGGTTTATATTTTTCAAAACTTTGTAACAACTTACAATTTAAGCGAATGAAGAAAAAATTCGATTTTTTTATTTTTTAAATCTTCTGCAGAAAATAAATTGGATTAATCGATTTAATAGATATATTGCCCAGGCCTACAAGCAACACAGGTTTTTATCGGCTCGCCTCTGATCAGCTTCAGTGGGAGCATCACGCCCGGGTCGACCTGGGCTTTCTATCATCACCCGCCTTTCTACCATCAGCGGCGAGTATGTACATTTTTAAAGAGGTGCAAAAGTACAAGGTGCAGAAAACCATACCCACGGCCTCCGTGCTCCTTTCCATTGTTAACATGGAGAGGCTTTGTCGCGCTGATGATGTCATTAACGTTAATTATCAGCGCGACAAAGCAGCTCAACTGCTGCCGATTAGACCGGGGTCTCCTGGAAGTGGGAAGAGTCACTTGCAAATATTAGCGTGTTGAAAAACCCAGGTTTGATCCACTAATTTTAGTGTGTAAGCGGTATTGGATGGTTTTGTTTTCAGCAAAAATAAATGCAGCAAGTTAGAAACTTTACAAACGTCATTTACATAGAGTATGAATAGTTTAGGTGCAAGCACTCACCCCTGTGGGACCTGACATGTAACATTTAGTGATTAAATGTTTTTAAAATAAATATAGATATTGAAATATGTTGTGTTTGCTACTTTAAAAAATGATGATATGAAATCGTACCAATATGATATTTGGGGGCAATGTACAGAGAAATTGTGGCCGACGGGAAAAAACCTGCACCCTGGTACACAGAGGTGTGAGGTCTCTCTCTCTCTGTCTCTCTGTCTCTCTGTCTCTCTGTCTCTCTCTCTCTCTCTCTCTCTCTCTCTCTCTCTCTCTCTCTCTCTCTCTCTCTCTCTCTTTCAAAGTTGCTGGATTATTTGCTAACATTCATGTGGATGTATGCCTGTCACGATAACAAATTTTGCTGGACGATAATTGTCCAAAAAATTATTGACGATAAACGATATTATTGTCAATATTATTTTGATTTTTTTTTCTCATTTTTTCATGAATGTAATTATAATATATGTCATAATAAAGTGAGCACACCCCATCAAAAGCAGGAAACTTTAATTTTTTAAGAGTATTTAACTGTAATTGGAAGGTCAAGATCTTTTAAATAAAGTAAATTAAACAGACAATATAATAAATTTAACAAAAAGAAGAAAAAAAAACAATGGAAATGAAATGGGCTCTCTTTTAGGAAAAAAATGCATGTCAATAAAAATAATTATACCAATCAAAAACAATAAAAAATGGACCCGGTCTCTCTAAAGAAAAAACAACACTCCAATAAAACAATAAATAAAAGGGAGTTTATACAGGAAATGTTTGTGACATGTACTTTTTCCAAGTCAATCGTACTGTCTGTCAAACGTTTGTAACATTTCTGGCTTCTCAACCGTATTGAAGGGCTGCATTTCTTTTGCAATGTAGCGAACGACACTTTTCTGTGAGCGCGCACCATTTCACTCTGTTTAATTTATATTTATTTTGCCGACCAAACGCCTCAGTAAGCACTGACTGTCAGGACGAAAGCTCTGCTGCACCTCCCCTTCTTCTTCCTCTTTGTCGTCACCACTTTCAAACAAATACGACATATCAGCTCGTCGGTGTTCATGAGCTCACACCTTGTTCATTCTGTTTAAAACCAACACATTCTCACACTGGGACTGTGGCATTCGGCTTAAGAACCGTATCTTTGGGGTGCTGGTTTGGCGTAGTGGTTAGCACCCCATGTACATGCTTCTGCAGGTCCAGGTTCAAATCCCGCCTGTGACCAGTTTGCAGAGTGTCTTCCCCTACTCTCTCTCCCCCTTTCACAGGCCTATCCACTGTCTCTCTCCTATCAATAAAGGCACAAAATGCCCAAAAATATACATTTAAAAAAAAAAAAAAAAAGAACCGTATCTTTCGTGCCATCATTCATATTAGCGTTTGTTTCAGGCCGCTCACTTCAGCTCTCCCGAGTGTACGCGCAAGCGGCCCCGCCTCCCCCCCCCCCCCAAAGATTGCATGAGCGACAAATGCTCACACCGCTATAAATCAGCCAAATCCGCTATAGAATCGATGCACCCTGGTGTTTAGAAAGAGAGACTTAGTGAGCCATCTTCTCATTTAGCCTCTTTAGTAGACAGAGAGGAGGAAAACAAACATGCATGCACATGTCAGTTTATTGAGGCCGGCAAACTTACCGAGGACATTTTTATTTATCGTTTGGTTAATTGACTTATTATCGTGACAGGCCTATGTGGATGAATTGGTTTCTTTAGCTCAAAGCTGTTTTCCACAAACCCTAATGGGGCTCCTTTTTTTTCCCCACAGATGAATCTCAGAGCATCCCCTCTTCATTTGGAAACTGCATCCTCTCCTCACTCTCCCTCCCTCAGCTTGAGAAGGTCGTCATAGATACGAACCAGATCCACCTGCAGCCGCAGTCTGAGCAGATGCACACAGGGTGTATGACTGTTCAGGTGGAGGGTGAGACGGTGACTCTGTTGGACTACATTCAAATCGAGCAGCCACCAGATTTGGTCGAGCCCAGCATTCAGGAAGACAATGAAGACCCTGAGGAGGAAACTGCTGGACTGGACTTGGAAGAAACCTTAAAACCGGCTGCTTTTCAGCCGCTGAAACAAAGCAAGCGGCTTCAGTTGAAGAGGAAAGCTTTAGTCGAAGAAGCTGATTTAACAGCGGAGAAGAAGCAAAGGAAGAAATACTCTGGTAATAAAACATGCCCTGTCTGTGGTAAGAACTTCCTGCGTGCTGCGGCCATGAGGCGACACCTTGAGACTCATTCAGCCAATCGTGATCTCAAATATAAATGTGCCAACTGCGATAAGAGATTCAGGGACCTGTACGACATGAATCGCCACAACATGCGCGTTCACGAGAAGGAAGATTTTAGCATCACCGCTAAAGAGGAGGAGCTAATCGATCCTGGCACGTCTGACATCCTAGAAAACAAAAACTGTGCTCTGTGTGGGAAGTACTTCGCCCGCCAGATGGACATGGAGCGCCACATGAAGTCCCACTCCGAGGATCGCCCATACAACTGCATTTTCTGCGAGAAGAAATTCAAGAACCCCTATGTCCTGAAGAGGCATCAGAAGGAAATCTGTAAAAGCAGGGAGCTTAAAAGACCAAAAAAGAAAGAGGTGCAGCGCTTAAATCCTCAACCGCCTGCAGAGGGAGTGACAGACGGCAAAATCTGCCCCATTTGCAGCAGGGTCCTACCTTGCACTGCCGACATTTCGAAGCATTTACGCTCTCACACGGAGGAGCGCCCCTTCATTTGCATCACATGCGAGAAAGGCTTCAAGTACAAGGACACCTTAAAGAAGCATCAGATCATTCACGGTCATGAGGGAATCCGAGAGGAGCAGAGTAAGACTTTAGAGCAGATTCTTGCGGAAGCAGAGACGCAGAATTTAGGCGATGAACTCGAGAAGAAAGAAAACAACCCAGATGCAGCCGCTGGGACGTCAGATCAACCTGCAAGAGCACACAAAGTGAACAAAAAAGCCTCTAAAGTGTGTCCTGTTTGTGCGAGAGCGTTTGACAGCGTTAAAACTTTGAACAGACACATTCAGTGTCACACGGAGGAGCGCCCGTATCACTGTGTCCACTGCAAGAAGCGTTTCAAGCACATGCACGGGCTGAAAAGACACCAGATTTACGCCATTTGTCACAGGAAGATTGCGAGATTCACATGGAAAAAGGAGCAAACCCAAGCGTCGAAGGTCCCCGTGTGGTGCTCCAACTGCGGGAAACATTTTGAGTATCTTTCGGCGTTAAGGGATCACCAAGAGAACGTCTGCAAAGTGGACTTAAGAGACGTGATGAAGTGCAATGACTGCGACAAAGAGTTCAAGAGTATGACGATGCTGAAGGTGCACCAGAGGATTCACGACCCGCTCTACTGCAAAGAGTGCGGGAAGATCCTCGCCAACGAGCCCGCCTTCGAGAGGCACAAGCTCATGCACCGGCCAATGCAGTGTACGATGTGCGAGAAGACGTTCACGCTGCTGAGGCGATTAAGAGAGCACTATGAGAAGGATCACGACTTCACAGGGCCGTACCCGTGCCCGCAGTGCGACAAATCCTTCATCACGCTGTCCTACCTCGCAATCCACCAGAGAATCCACAAAGGCGAGTTCCCATTTTCTTGTGATTTGTGTTCCGAGAAGTTCAGGTCTTCGAATTGTCTGACGGTCCACCTGAGGAAGCACACCGGAGAGAAGCCCTTCCTCTGCTGGCAGTGCGGGAAAAGCTACCGCTCAGCCTCAGAACTCACGGTCCACATGGGGACCCACTCTGAGGAGAAGCCATGGGCATGCACTCAATGCGACATGGCGTACCGCACAAAAATCCAGCTCACGAACCACGTGGAGCAGGTCCACATCGGCGTCCGGTACCCGTGCAACAGCTGCGGGAAACAATTCATGAAGGAGACGTCGCTAAAGAGACACGAGCTCATCCACTCAGGTGAGCGGCCGCACCAGTGCACCGTCTGCGGGAAGACCTTCCTCACATCCAACGAGCTCCGCCTCCACAACCGCTACCACACCGGGGAGCGGCCGTACAAGTGCGAGGTGTGCGGGAAAGCCTTCATCCAGTCCGGGTATTTAAAGTCTCACATGCGCATACACACGGGAGAGAAGCCGTTTAAATGCAACATCTGTGATAAAAGCTTCAGGCTGTCATATCACATGAAGAAACACCAGCGCACGCACAGCGGGAAGCCAAAGACCTACATGTGCGAGGAGTGCGGCGTGGGGTTCCTTAATAAGAAATCACTGTGGGAACACTCGCTCACGCATGACGTGAAAATGGAACAGACGTTTGAGGAAGTAAGAATAGAGTTCCAGTAGAAATCCTTATTTTTCAGTTAGTTCTTCGTTGGAAGATAAATGAGTTATGAGCCGTGATGATGGTCAGCAAATTATTTCTTTATCATCAAGTTTCTCTTGTCTCATACGACCAATTTGTCCAAGCAGGTTGATTGACGATAAACTGTCAGTATGACTTTCAGTGAATGATTTCTGCTTTTTGAAATAAATCTATGTTGAAGGTATTTCTTGTTACTTCATTTTCTGTGCATTTAAATTTACCAGGGTTTAAGAATAAGAGAATATTCCCTACATTTTCATCATTTATTGCTTTTCTTCTTGAAATCAGTACCCAACTTTGGTATTTCTGTGAAAGGCCTGTACTTCTACATTTCACCTTGCATCTGAGTAATGAGTACAACATACTTGAATCCTCTAAAGCACAGGTCTTCAACCTTTTTGAGCCTGAGAGCTAACCAAAGTAATAGGGAGTATTATGGAGGCCTGATTTCATGATCTTAAGTTATAAAAGTGTTATAATTTAACGAAAAATAAAAGTTATGCATTTGATGGGCTACATACAACACTGTATGTTTACTTTATTAGTGTTGCTAACCATTTTCACTGCAGATTCTGACATATGAGAACCATATAGCTACAAGCATGTTCAAATGTATATTTTCCGGTGACGGCATCAATGTAAACTTCATGCAGACGAAAGTTTAGGAAAGTTATGCAGTTTTAAGTAATAATTCATGTTACATTTGTTATTTTTTATTAAGTGCAATTTATTAGCACAACATAATTGTAATTTTAAAATGTATTTACCATAAAATACCAAATAGTAGCCGGGGCGTTTATTTGGACCAGGCGACTATTTGGGACAGGCGTTTAATTCCTTTTGCACAAACATTTTACTTGGCAAAAAGTGAAAAAATATGGTAAATCAAATTATTTATTTACACTAGTGTGAATACACCTGTACATTTTCAAGGTAAGATTACAGTACCGTTGTTACACTCTTGTCTTCTTCTTTCAACTCAGCACTCTCTCAACACTCTTAATACTGATCAGGAATGACTGCTATTTAAGTTAAGGTTGTACTTTTTTTTTTTTCACTGCACCAGGGACATGGAGATAAGCAGCAACGCACTGCTAACTGACGTGTCCAGCCTCCCTGACTTTAGTTAAGGACAAAAAAAACAAACAGCAGCAGTGGCAGCGTCCTCTTCTTTGAATTTTCAAAGCCCTAGTATGCAAGATTCTGTCTTTCTGTGCTCCGGTGCCCTCTGTGGACGTTGAGTGTAACTGCACTGTCATGAAACAGAGCGTCTCACAACAACATACATTTGTTGACAGACAGAGGGAGGAGAATGTGAATAAATTACACCAGGCGTTTATTTGGAACGAGCGTCTATTTGTCAAAATGTACTGCCACACCGGGCATTTATTTGGGACTGGGCATTTATTTTGTATTTTACGGTATTTCAAGCTCTGTGATAGCAACCTGTGTTATAATTGAAATGTCCCTGAGAGCACCTCATTGGCTCCCTGTGGGCTACCAGGTGCCCGTGTGGACCTTGTTGGGTACTACCAGGACACTAAATATTGTTTTTGGGGCCAACGTATTGTTGACTCCTGCACATGCAGGACAATATAATAATCAGTATGTAGGGTCCCTAGAAGTCACAAAGGCAAACAAACTCAATAGACTTTCAATAAAAGGCCAAAATCTAGACTTAATTTACTCTTGTAAGTAGATCTACTAAGTGTTTGGTTTACTGTTCTGGGCGTCTTGTGAAGATGGTCTTGCATCTAAAGTTAAAACCTAAATAGGTCTGATAGACTCGAAGAAAAAAAATCACCATCATGATTAGAGCTGAACAATTAATTGCAAATTAGATTAAATTGCAATATGGCTTGTTGCAATTTTCAAATCACAGACAGTGCAATATTTTTAACCCAAAATGTGTTGAACATTTTGGCATTGTGATGTAGTTTCTTGCAATTTCATGCCTATTTTAACCTTTTTTAAACTAGTTTTTACAACTTTATGCCTATTTTGCTCCCACTCATCTTTTTTTTTGGCCACTGTCAGACCATGTTTGGAATTTTACATGGTTTTTGAAATTTAATCCCAATTTTGCTGCTATAATCAATTTTCCTTAGTGACTTTTGAATTTTTTTTACCATTTTTTCATACCTTTTTTGCACCTATTAACTTTTTTCAGCTTTAGTACAATTTTTTTACCCAGTTTTTACAATTTCATACCTATTTTGCTTCTGTTCTTCACCTCCACTTTTTCTCAAATCTTTTATCCTTAGATTGATTTAATGTCATATTGTTTATACTATAAAGAGATCAACTGCTTATGTTTGTTTAAGAATACATAAGATGAGGAACATTAAAACAATTGCAGAGAAAATCGCAATTGCAATATTGGGGGAAAATATCGCAATTAGATTATTTTCTCAAATCGTTCAGCCCCAATCATGATCCTGTGATCTTGTTAGTCGACAGTCGCACTGCTCTGTTGGTGATCTGCAGCCTGCCAGGATCAAACAAAACAACTGTTTAGGATGTTCCTATGATTGTTATTTTGATTAATTTTCAGTAAATAGTTTTAGAAAGTGATTGGACCATTTGGCAACTTCATTCTTATGAATAAAATTATATATTTTACCAGAACTTTACCTCTCTTAACATTTGATTACTGGGTGTCCTTTTGGAGTCTCTCAATTGCCTTTAAGAATTCACTTCAACCTTTGCTAAAAATAATTCTCCAAGTCATTTTGGTCAGATTTTTGTCTACTTTTAGCTTTAATCAGTAAAATATATCTTAGCTTCAGCCATAATTCAAGAATCTAACTTGTTTTAATTACAGTTGTATTTCACATTTTAGTTAACCCAATCTGTCCCTGTAGTGCTCATCTTTGACCAGTAGATGGCAGCATAGTCGTGACAGTGAGTATGAGAAGTCGGCAGCAAGACCAAAAAGGAAAAGAAGAGCTGCAAGTGCTATTCCCCATGCTGACACAGCTGGTTTTAAATATTCCTTCTGGATAAATTGTTTTGCCCATCAGGTTCCTGTGTGTAATACAACCCATATAATTAAGCTTTCCTCCATGTTGATTTGTATCTAAGGTCATGCAGCTTTTTATGCAACATTAATTTCCCAATGTTTGCTTAGAGAGTGTCTGATCAATATTGACCCTATGCTCTTCCTCTCAGGCAGTGTCAGCAGACTGTGGCCTCAGCCTGAGTGACACTTTAAACCACCACAGCAGCCGAGAAGCATCCCGGCCCGTCTGCCAACGAACTGCTCCCATCTTAAAGAAAAAAAAATCAAAGACCCGGTTGAGTCAGGGCCTCTCCTGAGTGTTGGGAGCAGATCACTTTTTAACCCAAAGCATATTGATTTATACTGGGCTGTAATTGCTTCAGTGTGTCCTGGATTATTCCCCTCCGTAATTGAGGCCTGGCAGAGCTCCCTTTTCCTAGACATAACCGTCGTGGTGCCAGCTGGTGGGCAGAGAGGCATACAGGGGTGCCTCTGTTCATTTAGAGGCCCCGGGTGAAGGCTAATGCAAGGCCCTTCCATTTTTAGCCAACGACGTAGCATGTGAGCACATATTTGAAGACCTTTTAAAGTGTTCAATGTCAAATCAAAGATCTTCAGTCGTATTTGAATTTAAAGGAGAGTCTGGTCATCATAATTGCACAAATGCTTCAACAGTGTTTGGACAAGAGGTTTAAAACAGGAAGTGAGAGTTTCACCTACCTGTCCAAGCCTTAAGAACTTATTCGAAAGACTCAGGCTGAATGAGTTTGTTTTTGAGGTTGTCTTTTTAAAGGTTGCTGACCAATTGATGCAATTGAAACAATACTCTTTTGTTGAAAGATCCAATCTTTTAAATTTCTTGCCAAAAAATCCTCTGCAGTATTTGACTGTGGCATGCCTATAAACCCATCGTTTCCTCCCTGCTCCAAACAAGCTGTTTTGGTGCAAATTCTCATGAGTTTTGTCCAACCAAAACCATCTCAAGAAGTGGACAAAGCTTCTTTTTTCCAGGTCTATGCTCTAATGTTAAGTTGATTTAGCTTTAGCCTCCAGTTCTGTACTCTAATGGCCCTTCTCTACTAGCACGCCTTGGCCCTACTCTACTCAGCCCTACTTGATTTGCAGCGTGTTTCCACTAGCCTGGTACCTCCTAAAACAATCTAGTTTTAGTACCTACTCCGCTCTGGTTCCAAGTGAGCTGAGTCGATACTAAAAGATGACGTTACCGACTGCTGGCTACTGATTGGTCAGACAATGTTGTCATCGATGAGTCATGAGCGTGTGCATGCTAGCGGTAGCTACCATTAGCTTACCCTCATACGTCTTTTCTTTGCAGCTCGATTGCTCTCGTCTTCAGCTTCATTCTGTTGTATAGCTTCCAAAACTCCTGTGCTTCTCAAGGGGTATTTCTTCCTGACACCTGCAGCCTTCTTCTGCTTTCCTTTTTAATCGGTTTGTGACAAAAAGCCACAGATCGGCAGGCGACTGGGGCCAATGGAAAAGCAGCACAAGGTGAGTAGAGTAGAGCTGGGTAGAGTTGAGTAGAATAGGGCTAGTGGAAAAGGGCCATAAAGTTTACTGTGGAACAAAATCATGCCCAAACTTTTCATTATAGCTTGCTGTAGACTAAACCAGAACCTGGCCTATATGTGTCTCTAGTCTGGAGGTGGGATGGGGGGGATGTCACCCCGCAATGAAATCCCATGTTTACAGGGGAATTTAGGCACACACCCAGCAAGGTGTGGGGAACTTCCTGAGATTGGAAGTTGACTGATAACACACTGGGGATTGCCTGGCATTTTGATGGCAGCTGACCAGGAGGGCAATATTTGGGCAACTGAATGTGTAGCTCCACCCACTTTTTACATTTTTGCCAAACAATTTGTGCAGTTTGAAGGTTGTAAAATTCAATTCCAGCAACGCTTTTGACCAAAAGAGGGAGAACACTGATGGAGCCACTTTGATTTCCCCCAATTTCCTTTGCAGAGTCTTGGCTGATCTGTGACAGGAAAGTGGTCAGACATGCCCACCCCTATGTTTGTAATTAGAGCCTACACGGTTACAACATGTAACCCTTGCCACTTATGTTCTATAGGATATATAAATATTCTATAGAATATAGGATATCATGTACATAATGATATTTTCCATTGCTTTACATGGAAAATACCATTATGTACAGAGATTTAGAACAAAAACAAACCCAAAGAATAGTCCCTGCTTGGACTCCTAGTGGCTGGTAACTGGATGGAACTGGGCTGTATTTGGCTGGGAGGGGAAAATTGAAAAGGCTGCATATGTGCATACTGCAAAGATTAGGTTTACGTGAATAGCAAAAAGTTTAGTTGCTTCTTCTTTTGAAAGAAAAGTCAAAACCAAATAATTCTCATGAAGTTGTCTGAATTGCTCAAGCTGACAACTGACAGCTTTACCTGCTTGTGCAAAAGACTGAATTGTGCAAGTGGATGCATACGTTTCACCCACATGTTCAAACACTGCCAACACTTTTTCATCATTGAGTGCAGATTTAGATGTTACGCTTTATTATGATGATCACCCATTGTGACTGTCTGGAGGCCCCTGGAGCAGGACGCTCCAGGTGATTGCTGTCCTTGCCCTGATGGTAAAACTAACTCTGCAGACAGCACTATTGCACCCACCTCCCAACCACCCAAAGACAGTTTGGCTCTCTTTTCTCCAAAAAAATCTGTGTTGTCCTACCTTTTGAGGTACAGCACAGTTTCCCTGCATGCTTTGCATCATGTGACTCGGGTTCTTTTCCTGCTGTTACAGCAGAATTTTGAGTAAAGGAGGTCAAGGAAGACATGAATGCATTTTTTCTGTGATTTTTGGCTCTTATCTGTGGTTTGTCTCCTCGGGATTAGTCGTGTTTACTGACACCACACGATGACTCTGTAATTACTGCACATGCTTTTGTTCAGCTATTTGTTTTGTGTTTTTGTTCCAGACTCGGTGGGACATTCCTGGATTTTTTAATAGAGGGGAAAGCTGGCACGCTTGAACAGGTTTGGGATTTCCCTGGTGTCGAGAAGACAGAGGAGAGACTAAATATGTAAACAGTCTTGAAAAAGGACTTAAATTTTCCTTTGAAACAGGACTTCGAGGAACTTTTGCTTTTACCATTACAGCCATACGGTGCACCTGCAGTTTGGACACTCATTCTAATCGAGGAAAGTCTTTATAGTAACACATTTTATTCATTTTCAACATGCTAACACTGGTCCCAGATGTCCCTTAATCAAAATGTTTGACGTGTCTTGCCCAAAAAATCCACGTGGATATTAATTAGATTTTGGCATGCCTGTAAACCCTTCTGTTTTGTCACTACTCAGAACATCCAAAGAGGGATAAGCAGAGTTTTCTGTTTGGACATTGTGGACAAGCTAAAAATGCCTTGTATAGTAAACCAAAAAAATGATAGCATATCTTGAAAAATGTGACCTTTAAAGTTGATGAATAGTATTCCTTTCTAATAAGTTTACACCAGTCTCTAATGTGTCCTACTTTAGTGTTTTGCCAAAAAAAGATCAACTGATATAATATTTTGGCATGCCTGTAAACACCTCAGTTTTAGCCCTGCTTTAAACTGACTGATTTGGTGTAAATTACTATGAGCTTTCATAGCGTCGCGCGTCCATAAATACCTCATTTTGGTCACCGTTGCCGTCGGCCGTCACTCGGTGACGTCACGTCTGCTCGAGTTTCACCGCGATCATATCATATATCATATAATAGGATGTATAAGAGGACATTATTCCAGCTGTATCCTTTTCATTCACTTATCAACCACAAAGCACTGCAGCTGATGCCCTGCAGCAGCATCATCTGTGAGTTTCCCGCGGTCCGTCTAGGCGGAACTAATGTCCTCACTGACTAATGTTTCCCACACTGACATGAATTGTTCTTCTGCAGTCCGGATGAAAAACTGTCTGTCTAGGGTACCGTCACACGTGCACACACCAACTTTTTTTTGTTTTTTTTTACTTTCACATCGCGCAACAAGCTATGTGGTAGTGTAAAAAGTGGCTGTCGCATCGCGGGAGGGTTAGCCCCGCCCCATCGCGGCTGTACATTGACTTTGCATGGAGAGTGATCGCAGAGGTAGCACAAGTAGCGTCTGGTGTGTACGCACCTTTAGACGATGTTCACTTCAAGGTGGCGTAGCAAGCACTGTACTCTTTTGTTTACTGTGGCTGCACAGAGTTGCAGAGACGTGTTCTCTGCATGCTGTGGGCTGAACTAACACCTGGCAGGTCGTAGGTCGTATCCATAACCCCTGGTGACATCATGAGGGTTATTCGTTTGAACTGACTGACTGAGCACATCTGAAAGTTGAAGCAGAAGGAGAGGAGGGTTTTTTTTTTTGCAAAGCCGGTGAGTGGGAGGGATGTTTAGACAGACAATGGACCAGGTAGTGATCGCGGGGACTGAAAATGGAGGCCCATATGGAAATCCCAAAAGCTGTAGTTCCTTGAGTGTCCACTCGAGGCTGACTGCAGGAGCCCTGGAGGTTATATGATTGTGGGGAGGAAACTGATAGTTTTTATGGCCTAAATTAACAAAATTATAGCCTGGTTCAAAATATGACTTCGGTCTAACAATACACCTAAGTGTTCTCACTGTACATGGAGTGACACTTTTTTTTTGTACACATTTTTATTTTATTGATGATTTCTGGGTTTAGAAATTAGGGACACTATTGACATGGTTGCAAGTCTGTAAGGATACACTATTAGTTAGACAGCCATAAATCCCACTTCAACAAGGGCTGTCCATCTGTGAGTAGATCGAGCTAAAGTTTGGTTAAGAAGACGAACGCAGTATGGCAGCATCCACTGATATGCCTAAACAACATGGGAAGACTCCTTCTTCAACTAGCTAACATCACACCAAGTCTTTTTAACGCCATGGACTTATTTAGTGTAAAAACACTTTATAACTTATTATGTTATATAAATGATCTTAGGACAATGTGAGTCTTTCTGTAAGTCAAACAAACTATAGCTTTATTTAAGCCCTATTTCACTCGATACGGCGATCGGTTGTTTTTTGCAAGGTCAGACCACCTGTTTACACCCTTTTTTGGGTGAAATTACTCATTTGTTAATGCGTGAGTCAAATCCACTAATGTCTCTCTCGTGATTAAAGTCTATCCCCACTTGCTTCTTTCGTGAGTAAAATCAGAGCCAAATTGCTGTTTCGTGAGTAAGGTAGGTTTTTACATATTTAGAGTGAGATCCCCTCATTATTGCTTTCCTGTGTGAGTCAGTTCAGCTAATTATTACTTTTTAATGAGTCATTCAGCGGGTAATGTCTTCGTGAGTCAGATTTGCTGCCAATTGCCTTTTTTGTGGAACAGCTCTTCCATTCGCTGCTTGAACAGTGAGTCAGGTCTGCTACAAATTACTTTGCATTGCTTTGAATTGAGTTAAACCTGCTGTTATTTGATTTACATGGGTCAATTATGGTTTAATTGCTGTTCTGTGAGCTGCTGCCGTGATTGATATTTTGCATGATTCAGACCTAAATTCTGCCCCTTTTTTTGCTGTTTTGTGGGACAGATCTGCCAAAAATAGCTTTTGGTTATGTTTGCCGACATTTGCTCCTGTAGCCTGTTAAATCAGTTATTCATCACTGTAACCTTCTTCTCCTTTTGGGTTAGATCCTCAACAAATGTATTAGCTATTTTGTTTGTGAATTTGTACACAGGAAAACTCAGGAATTCGATTCCATTTTCAAGATAGGTCTGAAATGGGTCAATAAGATTTTGAGGACGATCCAGTTCTGAATCAAGGTTGTTTTTTTAATGATCTGTTAACATTCCAGTATAGGGCAGTCTTTTCCATTTTCACGAATAACTCATTAAGTTCTCAACTGATTTTGATTACATTTTCAGGAAATTATGGTCCTAGCACAGGGAAGAGCTGCTTAGATTTTGCTGGTGATTCATCAAGGGTCTGTTAACGGTGTGAGATAGGGCAGTTCCCCACATTTTTGACAGTAACTCGCCCAACAATGTTGGAAATGCCTAGGTGGAGCTTTTCTTGTTTAAATCATGTGCTGACGAGACAATTTCAACTTCGAAGTGGCGGCGCCAGATAAGTATATTCAGAACTTCACTTGGACCATGGTGAGCCAAGTATTGATTCCTTATCAGGCCCTACTCACCAAAAGTTCACCAGTAATGCCATGCCCTCCTTTCTGTTGCCAGATTAAATGACATCTCATTTCTTTTCATCAGACCCATTCCTATTTAAAGCAATTTTACTCAACCGATGGCTCCCACATAATGTGAAACACTTATGAAAGGCTCCTCAAGCAGGTAAGAAACATCTCTTTTCACTTTTCACCATGGAGAAATTGACACTTGTGGTTTAAAAAACCATAGGTTTTAATTTGTTTCCTTTTCTTTCTTTCCATTTTTTAATAATCAAGACAGATATTTTTCAAACAGGTGCACTACCCAATGAGGAGCGAGCCTGAATGTATCTTCTGCCAAACCAAATCCTCGGCAGAAAACCCAGAAAGGGGCAGATAGTAGGCTAATGCTGCCAGATGCTCCACTGTATCTGTAAGTTACACATAAGCACTAACAGGCTTCTCTTCATCCTGACAAAAAAAAGTGACATGTAATAGTTAAACTGCCATAGGACAATGCTATCAATGTGTGTTGTCACGTTGGAGTTGTTCGTTAGGCTAACTTAGTTATGTCTACATTGATCTAATGATACTGTTCACTCAGCCTTAGTGGAAAAACGAAGCATTTTAAGGATTACCACTTGACATTTTGTTCCGTAACCCTCAAGATCTTATAAGAAATCCAAAACGAATGTCTTACTGTTCAACTGGTCTGTAGATTTTGATCTGGAGTTTATACATGCATCCAGAGATGTATCCATCCAGGTGGAGCCAAAGGGACTGAAAATAAGTATTTATGATGTTTACAAACCCATTGACGCCCAGATCATTAATCTGTCCTCATCATATTTGTCTCTGTTGAAGATAACTTTATTAGAGGTAAGCCCCTTTGAGATGTGGCATCTCATTTTTAAGAGGGTCATCATGTTTACATGGTTGTAGAGGCATTTATTATGGAGGTACAATCAGTAACAACCACAGATAAATAGATCAATCTAGTATTAACATCTATAATAATCTTAAATTTGGTATAAGAGGTCTAAAAATATGAATTTATGTTGATTGTCATTTTCTGTTGATGGTTGATGCAGGATAACGTACTTGTTCTACGTTCCATTAACTTCGGAACTGGGAAATGGGAGTGACGTCATCTCCGACTTATCGGCGTTCCAGTTGAAGTCGGAAAAATCGTGCCAATTGATCAGGCTATTATTAGCCGTTGTTAGCACGCCCTGTGTTGTTGTTCACAAATATCACATGAAGAATGTGATTATCACTATGGCAGCATTTTTGTAAATATAAGTCTAACACTACTACGTGTCCAGCTGACTTAGAACGACACACACGGGTCAGAAGTGCAAATAAATGGATTATTACAGGAGCTAAATAACTGTCCACACTGGGGGCATCCATCTTCGATTGTCAACTCGTGGGAAATTCCGACCTTGGGTGGCATTCCCAGATAAAATTTCCTACTCGGAAGTGGGAAATTCCGACTTCCGACTACAACTGGAACGCACCATTGGAGTCAAGCAGGTCCACAGCAGCAGGTTATACCTGATTGTTTGCAACAATCATGTTCAATTTTGTTGATATCTCTGAAGTTAATATCAGGAATTGTATCGATTATGGAATTGGGCCAAAGAAAAGGCCAAATGTTTAAAATTGTAGTAATTGTAGCTATGTAGTCCACAGCAGCAGGCTGTCTACACCAACAATCCCAGGCTGCCTACAAGACAAAAACCAGGGATGACTTGAAGGGCAGACAAAAAGCAGCAAAGAGATATGTAGAAAGAGGATGAAGAGAGTGTTAGAGAGACAGAAAGGGAGGAGCTCAGTGTGCCAAATCCCCCAACAGTCTAAACTTGTTGTAGCTTAACTATGTCGGTATAAAAGTTTTAAGTCTAACCTTAAAGGTAGAGAGGGTGTCTGCCTCCTGAGCTGTTGTTGGTTAATGGTTCCAGAGAAGAGGAGCCTGATAGCTGAAGGGCACTACCTCCCATACTACTTTTAGAGACTGGTGATTCCACAAGCAGGCCAGCATTTTGGGAGCATAACATTGACTACAAGCTCTTTAAGATAAGACAGCTTGTTGTTTTTAACATTACCAGCCTATTTGGTGATTTAGTTCAGCTTTGAGCATACTTACGTAACACTGGTGCTAAAGCTTGTTTCATTAGAGATAGCCTACCAACAGCTTCTCTGATTAGTGTCTGCAAACTGATTAAAGAACAAGCAAAGGCTCCTTACTGTTAGTCCCTACCTTGTAAGTCTGGTGCTCAGCAATAGGTGTGCATTCTGTTTATTGAAGCCTCTTTGCTAACTGCTACCTGTCAGATGATAATTTGACGTGGTTTTGTAACTCCTAGCAACACTTTTCAAATGACACACCACCATTTGATCCACTGTTTATGTAAAAATACAGCTTAAAATTGGACTTCAGGCTCAAATGAATCAGCTATTTCAGACAAATACCTATTTTGTCGACCCCCTGCAGTGCGATTAAGTCAAAAAATGTCAGAGAAGGATCATATTAAAGGAACCTACAGTAAATAAAAGGGACCTTTGCAGCTAAGACTCCACATGGTGCACCCATTGTTTCTTCAGTGGTAAATGGACGGCTGCAGTTTTGTCTCCTAAGTAACTGATGTGATAACACACAGTTGAATGAAAATCCAACCACTTCCAGCATGTTCAGCAATCATAAACACTTCAACTGTCCAAGAAATATTTTAGGTTTTGATCATCAACAGGCACCGCAGAATTTCCTCGCCTTTACGCCAAAATCACATCGACCCCCGAGAGTTACTACAGCAACATAATGCCTCAAAACAAGCACCCCTCTTTCTCGCTCTCCCTCCATGACGCACCTTTTCTTTCCTTCATATAAACAGTGTATGGCACGGCTTTGATAACAATATGTGAATAACAGTGCCACACACGCTCTCATAAACTCACACCACACCCTGTTTAACCACCAGGCCTGGGAAAGTACATCACAGAGAGAAAAACTCACAAATTACCCCAATAATCACGCAATAGCTACTTTACCTTCACTGTTTTTGCTTTGTTTGTGTTCTGATTGATAAAATGTGAAATAAATTAGAGCTATCACCTGAAAGTTTCATGCATCTGAGGGTAAACACATCACCAGTGTTTTGTATATTTGGGTAAAATGTAGTTGTCATCATAACATGAGATAAGCATGACCCAAATCCTCAATTTAAAGGTCAAAAACTTTTTACTGTGCCCTTTAGTTAGAAATGAAAGGTTTGAAGAAAATCCCTGAAGTGCTCCTCACACTTATGTTTCACAAGTCAGGCGTGAACATGGGGAACAAAGACTCACCATCGTCCTTCATCGTCCTGAAAAGGATAAACATTGTGCTCCTTGACCTTGACCTTTGGCGTTTTTTTAATCTATTTAACATCTATTTAAGTCAGGGGTGTCCAAACTGTGGCCCGCTGCCCATTTTGAATCGGCCCCCAAAACAGTTGAGGAATCAAGATATTTTAATTACAGCAGAAAATACCATCAATCATGCACATTTTCTGCTGTATTTACTTTTCCACAAGGTCTCATTTACAAAGTATACTGCAATATTCATCTTTAAGCAACAACATTCTTGCAATTTACTCTTGTTTTGTGTCTGAAAGTGAAGCTAAGATGTCAGTGTCTCCCATCTTTGCTGCTCAAAAGGTCTCGCCCATACTAGGTGTGAATCTAGTAATAGCCCGGGGTAACAAAGGTCCCTCGACAGGTGATAACCCACCCATAAACCTTAAAATTTTAACTCCAATACACTAAAAGTGAGGCGTGGAAAGTGGCTCAGTTGTCCATGTATTCTTCTTCATGTGGCCCTTGATGTAAAAAGTTTGGACACCCCTGATTTAAGTTAAAGTGGACATTTGTGCAAAGTATGATAGACAATGATAATAGATGTTCCAATTTTGGAATATGTGGCAAACAATCCTAACTTTGCAGTCCATAATCTCAAAAGGCCAATCTTGAGCCAGGATGAACATTTGGTGAAATTTTGACAAAACAACCATGAAAATGTTTTTTGGTGGAGCAAAGCATAAACATAAGGCCCACTGACCTTAAAGTTTGACATAGGATCTCTAAAATCGAATCAGTTCATCACTGATTAAAGTAAAAATTTTTACAGTTTTATATAAAATATCTAAGTGTTCAATATGTATGATGTTCACAAGTGATGAATAATCACGAGGCCCATTGACTTTTAACTCTGACCTAAAGTTTGTACAGTTTTAAAGGAAAAATCTGAAAACACTCCGTAGATATCACGTTAACAAGCAAAAGATGAACATGAGACCTACTGAACAAAAACATTCACTAGAATCTGTAGATTCTAATCAGGTTTTCTTATGAAAGGCAAGGATTTGTGAAAGTGAAAGGGAATATATTAAAGCATGCCATTGGTGTCATGTTCACACGAAAGGATGAACATAGCCAACCATGAGCCAGGATGACCATTTGGTGAAAGTTTGACAAACAACCCTGAAAATGTTTTTTGGTGTACTATTGACAAGCAAGGGATAAACATGAGGCCCGTTGAACTCAAACTTTGACCTAGGATCTGTAAAATCTATTCAGTTTATTCTTGATTAATGTAAACACTTAAGCCTGGACCACACCTATATGGATATTTTTTTGACCGGATATATCTGTCCTCGTTTAAAAAAAATCTCTGTCCACACCACAGAAATATCTCTGTCCATGCGAAGAGGCAAAACTGAAAACAATCACCTCTGAAGCCTGCAATGCCATGCCTGGCTGATAAGTGGCAGGTTAGCAAAATGTGAAAACCACAGAAGAACGTTGTGAGCATGGGCAGTCAACTGAGTAAGAAGATGATAATAATACTGCATGCAGCAGACGCCGACGTTGCGCAGCAGTGGAGTGCCTTCGATGCAACATTACATTCATTTGTCGAGCTGTAATGAGGGCAAAAAGTGCAAAGAACACAGAAGCTGTGTTCTAAATCGCTCACTATCACGGATATAGTGCACTAAATAGTGTGTTTGCCATTTTGTAGTGTTGTTCGAATTCTCAGCAGTTAATTTCATTCACTATACAGTGCACTACAAAATACCCACAATGCACAGCAAAAGTGAGTGTACATACGATGTACCCTATATTGTACTCCCGTATACCACAATGCAATGCGGTCATGTTTTTCCATAGAAGAAGAAGAGAAGGAAGGCCGTTAGGTGCTGCTTTCATTCATAAATGTAAAACAATGTTAAAGTATCTTTAACACGTTCGTAGCGTAGCTCTTTAACATCTTTTAGCGGCTGTAAACAGCTTCAAGATTTGCTACTTATCCTCCCGAGTGCCCGGTTTGTTTAAATGTTTGAATTTTGGCGGGTCCACTTCCGTCACAGGAATAACCGGCTCATCAGCTGATGCTACGATGTTAAGAAAATTTCAGTGTAGTGAGTGAGTGAATGAGTGGACGATTTCGAACACAGTCAAAGAGAGCGCGGTAAATGTCGGCCATTGCTCTTGTTGTTGGCAACCGTTGCTACAATGACTTGTTGCTAGTCAACACCAGCTCTGTTTAACACCGCTACACGGATCCACTCAACCGGATATTTTTTTAAATATTCACTTTTTTATCGGTTTTAAAAAATCTCCGTTTATGTGGGTGAAATCGCCATGTTGTGTGGTTGAGAGGCCCAATTGGACAGAAAAATGTGCGTTTAGGAATATATCCATATTCGTGTGGTCCAGGCCTCAAACAAGTTCAAGAAAGCATTGGAAAGCATTCTTTGGGTATCATGTTCACGAGCAAGGAGTAAACATGGGGCCTTTGACCTTAAACTTCGAAAAAAAAAAAAATCAGTACATCCTTGAGTTAAAGTAAACATTTGTACAAGTTATAAAAAATATCTGAGCGTTCCATTTGTACCATTTTCACAAGTACGGATGAACATGAGGTCCATTCACTTTGAGCTCTGACCTAGAATTGTTCAGTTTTATAGAATAAAATCAGAAAGCCCTCCTTAGATATCATGTTAACAAGCAAGGGATGAACATTTAACCCACTGATTATAAACATTGACCTAGAATCTGTAAGTTCTAATCAGTTTAGGAGTAATTAAAAAAATATATAAAAGCATTTCATAGGCATCGTGAGGGGCACTGATCGTATATTTTGAACTAGAATAGGGATCATCAACTCCATTTGTACATGGGCCATGTTTTTTCTTTGCATATGCGGGGGCCAGATTCAAGAAACCAGTAATAATTAACACAATTATCCCAAACAACTATAATGAATTAATAGGTCCCATGCCTCAGTCCCGAAACAGCCGTATTGGGTTTCCATTAACAGTTGTGGGTATTTAATGACAAACAAATTCCTTAAAACAACACATTTTTACCCTTAACATTTTCTAATTTTGCAAACACTGAAGATCTTAAGGGCCAAAAAAAGACCAACAGAAAAGAAGAGAGTGTCAGAGGTTAACTTTTTTTTAAATCTGTGAAAAAAGCCAAAATTTCGAGATTTTTTGGGGGAATTATGATTAAAAAAAAGTCAGAACTCTAAAATTAAAGTACAAATCAAGTGGAGAAAAGTTAGATGTCCAAGAATTAATCCATACTTTATTTGAGATTTCTTTCTTTAATTTTAGAATGTTTTTTCTTAAAATCCTTTTTTTTTTTTTTTTTTGGTCATAAAAAGTTTCATCTAAATGTGTATACATATAATATGTTTGCAGTTGCCCTGATTGTTTATGTTTAATGATTATCAGGGGGCCAGATGGAAAGCTTTGAGGGGCCTGAAGTGGCCCCCAGGCCGCCAGTTGGTGATCACTGACCTGGAATCTCCAAAATATAATCAGTTATCCTTATATCAAAGTTGACCTTCATACAATCTTAAAGTAAATACCTGAAAGTGTCCCTTAGATATCATGTTCACAAGAAAGGGGTGAACATGAGGCCCACTGACCTTAAACTTCCAAGCTGCAAATCTTTTCAATTCATCCTTCAAGCTTAAATAATTTTAAAAAAGGTACAAAAAAATGTGACCTCATAGCATTTCTCAGATAGCAAGTGCACATGTGAGGGGTTTGCATGAGGACTATTGACCTTAATCTGTTACCTTTGACTTCAAAAATCTAATTCTGGAGTCAGAGTTGCCATTCGTGCAAAGTCTGAAGGAAATCCCTCAGAGTGTTCCTGAAGTATCCATTTCCCAGGAATGGCCTGGACGCACAGTCGACCTGAAAACTTAATGCCCCTGGCCCCGGCTGTTGTAGGCACAGAGACATAAAAAGAGAACCCACAGTGCTGGAAAAACCCTCACACTCATCAGGAGAATAAAGAGGGATTGCTCTCTTAATCAAGTGTTTATATGTAAGTACATTTGCACTCTTAACTCGTGTGTGTGTCCTCATGTGAACTTGCGCGTTTGCCTGGACACATCCCCAGCCTCACACGTCCCCTCCCATCTTGGGTACCAGCCCTCCATCAGCTCTCGCCATTGTGGTTTTACGCAGGCTTCTTTTTTTTTTCCTGTAAAAAACCAAAAGCAGCATCTCATTTTTCATTCACTGTAATTCTTCCTCATTCTCCTCACTTTGGTGTACTCGCAGTCATTTGCGTTCTGCACTCCTGTCTGTATCTGCGTGTCCCTGTGACTCGGACATTTGTCTGGCTGCAAAGGCCAGACGGGATGCTGTCAACACTGCAAAAAGTGTCAGCCAGGGGAAGTCTCTTTGTGGTGCTTGTATCCACTGATTCCAGACAGAGTGAAAAAACAGACCCTCTGGCCCCAAGTTGGGAACCAAGGTGTTACATTATTGCTTAATTGCCTTGCCTCAAGTTTGGTCTGGGTTCACATGGCAGACCAGCCAAAGAACCAAAATCTGTGACGTGTTAGAATAGTGCTACCTCTGGATCCCCACTGGTTGGATTTTTCTGGGACAGATTAGTCCTGCTGAGCTGAGCTGCAACATGCTGCAAAAAAGTCTCATCAGTGATTATTATTATATAGCTATACTGACGATATATGATAAATGTATTTGAGTTTGTACGGTACATATATAAAGTAATTACTTTAGTGTTTGTGTTCTTAAATCTGCAACATTTGGAACTCCTGTCACTTCAAGCCTCACCTACCCCAGTCAGTTCTGATTGGTTTGACGGCACGTTCCACAGTTTTGTTTGTTTTTCCTGAAAACGCAAAAATCACAGCTCTTGTTTACACTCATACTGTCGTTTGAATTCCGCAATGTGCATCATACTGTGTTTCATCTGCCTTATGGCCCTTTTCTGCTAGCACGCCTTCGCCCTACTCGATTTGCAGCGTGTTTCCACTAGCCTGGTACCTCCTTAAACAAGCTAGTTTTAGTACCTACTCCGCTCTGGTTCTAAACAAGCTGAGTCGATGCTAAAAGATGATGTCACCGACTGCCGGCTACTGATTGGTCAGACAATGTCGTCATCGATGAGTCATGAGCGCAATGACCTAGCATGCTAGCGGTAGCTACCATTAGCTTACCCTCATACGTCTTTTATTTGCAGCTTGATTGCTCTCGTCCTCGGCCTCATTCTGTTGTATAGCTTCCAAAACTCTCCTGTGCTTCTCAAGGGGTATTTCTTCTTGCCACCTGCAGCCTTCTTCTGCTTTCCTTTTTTACTCGGTTTGTGACAAAAAGCCACAGAGCGATATTCAGAAATTTCGATATTCCTAAAATTTCGCAGTGCCGGTCAGTTGTTTATAGCGACACTGCACCCTGTTGGGCAGGCGACTGGGGTTAATGGAAAAGCAGCACAAGGCAAGTAGAGTAGATCCAGGTAGAGTCAAGTAGAGCAGAGTAGGGCTAATGGAAAAGGGCTTTTAGTGTCTCACAGAAATGATAATGTAATGAAATCATGACCAACCACTGACAGAAGCCAAAGACCAAGAAATAGTTCAGTTGTAATGGCAGCTCATTTTCAGCTCCGCCATTATTGTTTACAAAGCTAACAGCAGAAGTCCTGCTCCGTCTTGATTCTGTCTGGTCAGTGAGAGAGAGGTGACATTGACGAGTGCAGCGCTCACTCAGAAGTTGAACTGTTCTCAACTTTGAGTTCTGGGAGTGAAATCAGCCAACACTGAGGGCGTTTTTCTGCCCAGGTTGCTGATGACACTGGACCACGTTGGTATTGAATTGAAAACAAGCACTACCAGTGCAAACGGGGCTGTCTGTGGGCACAGGTCCCGACTTTGTAGTACTTGGTCAGCTCAGTGCTATTGACCTCCATTTTCAATGACTGCATTCATTCTGTACTCTGCCAATGGGTTTGAAATACTATAACAGCAATGGTAGGTTTATAAAGTCGAACATAGAAATCAAATGGCACTGCTCACAGGAGTTAAAGGGGGAGAAGAAGGTGAAGCAACAAAGGGGCTTCATGGCATGCCAAGGTCTGCTGTCTGAGAGCATTTTTGGGCAAGAAACTTAAATAATGTGTCTCCTGCCCCCCAAGTTCTGTTTACAGTGACTTAACGAATGAGATCTCAGATACAAGCCGTTAAAATGAGAACCCTTAGGAGAGTGGTGGGCCTCAGAACAAGTGAGGAGCTTAGACATCTCAATGTAGAGGTGCTGCTCTGTTGCATTATGAGGTGACACAGTTGGAGAATGCACTTGTTGCTGTGTCAGTGGCGTGTAAATGGGCAAGAAAGGATGTGAATGTGTTAGTTAACACTGATGGATAATTTACATAGAAACTTTATAGCATCAGTGAGTGAATGTGAAAGAAAAAGTATGAATGGGTAGATGTGACCTGTGGCGTAGAGCTGCTGTGAGTAGTCACTAGCCAACACCAGATAAACACTATATAAGCTGAAGACCATTTACCAATTAGGCTCTGTTTGCTTGTAGACACTCTCACCTGAAATGCGAAGGTTCTTCCTTTATGTTTTAAAAGCAATCCGCGATCACATGGAGATGCCAGCAAAACTGGAAATGCTGTAGCGTGCATGCCAGTCCAGTATATGCCGATGTAATTTTGCAGAGAAACAGCTGTTACAACACACGTATGAAGAAGAAAAACTTCACAAACAGCAATGGTGAGTGGATGCATGAAGACACAGGAGTTTCTTGTCTGGACAATAAATCTGTCTGGATAGTTTTGTCTGAATAACAAACTGAGCACGACAGACGGCTGAAGCTGTTATTGTCATGAAAGGTGCTTTAAAAATAAAATGTATTATTGTTATTATTATTGTCATTGTTCCTGGTATGCGCGCAGCTTTCATGTAAAGGAGTACTGTGCATCCGGTGACGTCAGCGTTTCACCCTGAAATGCTAAATTCTGTTTACACCCTGTACCCTGGTTTCAAAAGTCTGCAGATTCAAGCAGGTCAGACCCCGTTCCCATGTAAACGGGAGGCCGAAACGCAATGAAAACTCTTCAGATTCAGCCAAATCTTGCCTTGTGTAAACAGGGCCTTAGGCTGCGTTTACATAGTGCCGAAAACGGTCAAATCCAATAAGTTTTCGTTGCGTTTTGGCCTTGCGTTTAGATGAGAACGTGTTGTGTTCTCATCTAACCCGTATCAAAGCCTTTTTGGGTGAAACGCTGACCTCACCACATGCGCAGTACTCTTTCACATGAAGGCTGGGCGTGCATACCAGGAACAACAACAGCTTCGGCCGTCTGCCGAGTAACGTGTGAGCCTCTTACCGTGCTCGGTTTGTTATCCAGACAAAGCTATCCAGACAGATTTGTTGTCCAGAAAAGAAACTCCTGCGTCTCCGTACATCTATTCACCATTGTTGTTTGTGAAAAGTTTTTCTTCTTTGTTTGTGTATTGTAGCAGCGCTGCCTTTCTGCAAACCTACACCGCCATCTACTGAACCGGCATGCACACTACAGCGGATTCATTCGTCTCCGAGCATCGTCGTCTGAATGCAGAAGAATTCTAAAACTAAGTCAGGAGTGTCCGTGTAAACGTAGCCTTAATGTCAGTTGAGGTGGTTCAGGCATCTAGTTGGCCTCTAAAACCAGTCCTGAAAGGATGTGTTCTGAGTAGGGCTGAAACAAAGGGGTGTATAAGCATGCCTAAGTCTTAAATCAGAGTATTTGTGATTGAGAAACACCAAACAATATGGTTAGGGAACACGTGGGGAAAAGGAGTTAAATGTTGGACTATTAATGGCACAGTCTACTTAAAATGCATGTTTTAATTTCTTTACATGGTCTTTAAATTCTGGGCCAAACGTGAAGGTCAGGGTTTTGAACCTACTCCGATCCTGATCAATAGATATACATTTTTTGCAGCGTTCATGGTCTCCTTCCTCCACCAAAAGAGAGTGAAAACAAGCCTTCCCCTGGTCAATGAGTTCACAGGGCGGACGTCTCCTTAGACGAGGCTGCAGGGGGGGTTAGAGGGGGAGGAGGTGGTGGTGAGGGAGTTCAAAAGTCCTCCAACCAAAGAAGAGAGAGTAAAGGGGAGGGGGAGGACCTGGCACCAAGACAGTTCAGAGCAGTGGGCATTAGAGACAGAGAACAAGGGAAGGTCAGCCTCCCCCCCCAACCCCCACCTCTGCTTTCTTCTTCCTAATACTGCATCAGCAGATGTACGGCACAATCCCATCATCAATACTGCCAGACCACAGCCTCAGCGATAACAACAGAGCCTGTGATGAAGCACTTCTGAGCGAGATTGCGGGGTTAGCTTTACGTCAAGAGGCCGTCAAAGATGAGAAAATTTCACGTCTCAGATCTTCTGCTGACCGAGGGGCTTACAGTGGCCGGTCACATCCCTGATCTGATGCTAACAAGGTCAGCCTCATGTCTGAAAGGAAAGCTGCTTTTGTCTTCTTAATCAGAGAAGAATCTTCATTGTCATACTCCATGTTGTATCAGCAGCTTTGAGCGGTGACGCAATCCCACCAGGGAAGGCAAACGAAGACGTGCAGGGTGGGCTTCATGTCTCTGAGAGGCAATCTGAGATAAGTCAGGTCACAGATTGAGGTCATGGACCTGCTGCTGCGTGTCTGACATGGAGGACAAATTTTGAAGCAGATCTGCTGTATGACCCATCAACTGTCCGGCGGCACTTTGTTTAAATTTTTGCTCTGCTGTGGAGGATTCAGTTTCTGTGTTTACGGTTTTAGCTGACTTGATGATTTTCAAATATCAAATACATGGAGGACCACAGACTAAAGGACAGTTCATAGCAAGTTTTGGAGTTTTATGCTTCTGATTGGTCATTGCATGTGTGTCTGATGGAAATATAGGGGCTGTTGCATACATGCTTGCCTATTCATGAGTCATTCCCCACTCCTAGGGGTGTCCTAATAAAACTTTTTCACCTCCGATACAATACCGATATTGCAGTCTTGAGTACTGGCCGATGCCGATATCGATAAGATATGATATCAACAGGAATAATACATACTTTTATTACTTATTTTGTAGTATGGACTGTAAGAAAAGGCTTGATCAAGTGAGATTACTCAAACAGAAAACCGTAATCAGCAATAGCAGTATGAGAACAACTGACCGATTTGTTCAGTAAATTTTAACCCTAAGCTTAAGAATATAGCACATTTTAACAAAAAACAGGAAAAATAAATTAGTAGGCCCTAAAAAGTAACCTCAAGAACTCCAGTGAAAGCAAAAATATATTTTTAAATCGCAAAATTACCACTGTGTTAAACTTGAACATAGCATGAAAAATGTGTAAGGAGTTCTGCTCCTTTTGAAAATTTTTATTTTAAAACAGTAACATTTTGAGCCAAACAGCTCTTGTACGTGTCCACCCTGTTTATTTTTAAACTTAGACATAGTCTTCAATTGAATTTAATTTAATAAAAAATATATTAGAACGGACTATTTGTATTGGAGTGCTTATGTCTGATATTTTAGATGCAGGCCGATATAATCCTGTATTTGTTATTTTGCTGATTTCAGACCAATATCCGATATCAATATCGGATCAGGACACCCCTATCCACTCCCCAAAGAACCCCTTCCCCTTTTGGTTGAAACAAGCCTGGTCAGAGTGTTAGCAACTTGACAGCACTCAGCGCAAACCTCCACCAAGGTAGCTCACGTATTGATGTTACATCAAGTATTGCACCAAATACAACGGGCATTTTATCTGCCTACAAGAAAATAAGGTTTATCTGGAGCTTACAGACTCATGTAAGGTATTCCTGAGTTGAAATTTATTTTCTGAAATGTTACACAAAATGTGTAGGTAGAGTACTCTTAAACTGTGGTATTATTTTTTGATGGGAATTCTTGTAGGTGGAGAAAATACCCTTTGTTTTCGGTACAATACTCCTCTGTTTGCTTCTGGTTCTGCATCACAAACTTTTACATACTGTGGCTTACTGAGGGAGAGGAGAGAACTTTCTCCTGCAACTAATGTACTTAGTGGCCATGTGGAGCTCATACCACCCCACTTTAAAAAAAAAAACTGAATTATCTCTTTAACTTCATTGCACATAAACACCTTCAAATGACGTATGATTATCCTGTTGATGGTGCAGACTACTTGTCAGGAATGGTAGCTGGCCGAGTGCCAACCCTGCATGTACTAACCGTAGTAATTTATGGCTGTCTTGTCTTGTTGGCAGCTTAGATAACTCAGGGTGTTAGAACTCCAAAAGTTCCTGATTTCTTTGGCTTTGGAAACTATTGGTATTATTTCAGGTAAAGTGAGATCTCAACTGAATAATTATTCCCAATGCAGGACCAGTCAAATTGTAGTGGAGAAAATGTACCCTTAAAGGTGCAGTGTGTAGAAATTGGCATTTTAGCGACATCTAGTGTTCAGATTTTGGAATGAGCCCATCCATTAGTAACACATCACATCACTAATACTCCTTTCAATATGACCAAAAAACCTGTTTAAACCCGGTAACAGTCGGCTCCTGTCGGCAGTTTGAAAGGGTCTAATCGGCATTTGGACCCGGGTTGATTGACCTTGCAAGCAACACTGGTTTAATTCGGCTCACCTCTGATCGGCTTCAGTGAGAACATCACACCCGGATCAACCCGCTAATCTACGGATGACGGCGGCGCATCGTCCCCATGGCTTAATATACGCCCACCCTCTCCACCTGTAACTTTTATGGCTCTTTGCCGTCTGAGTGACAAATTTCATCTGCCTTTGTATCATCACAGTTTGTACACTTTTAAAGAGGGACAAAAGTATGAAGTAAAGAAAACTCCCTCCACGCCCTCCATGCTCCTTTCCATCGTTAACATGGAGGGGCTACATCACACTAATGATGTCATCAACGTGATGACATCAGCTTGATGCGCCAGAGGAATAAAAACCGCCATGCATCTCGTCTGCTGCCGACTAGACCCGGGTCTGCTGGCAGTGGGAAAAGAATCACTTGCCTATTGGTAGCAGGTTAACAGGCATTCTAACGACCCGTGTTGACCCGCTAATTTTAGTGTGAAAGTGGTATAAGCAACGAGAGCCAGTGAAGACCAAAAAGGTTTGTGAACAGGGCATCATTTACATCAGTTTCGAGGTAACTGATTCATTCATATTTTTAACTGTTATTTTTATAGGTTATTGGTCAGTTAAGATGATAGGTTTTGTAAACTTTTGTAGACTCCTGTTCAAAAATTGCATTTTGCTCTTTTTGTCTCCAAAACCCACCAGTAGACAACATGGCGGATCATTACGTCAGCTTCCACAAAAGAGAGACCTGCTGTACATAAATATAAAAATCTTTTTCCAACGTAATAAAAAGGAAACAAAGGTTTTATGGCGATGATTCTGCATGTATCTCAACAGACTTTACATACAAATTATATCCTATATTTACCGTTTCTGTTTGGTAAAACGCTGCCAAAGAAGACGTCTTTCAAGACCATTTTTTTTGTCATCTTGTTTCCGCCCATGTGTAGCTTGCGTCCACTTGGAGGGCCACAAACCTCAGATTTAAGACCACTGATTCAGTTCCAGTTAAAATGTATGTTGCCTCTTATCTTGAGCCCTAGTGTGATGCGAGCTGTCCATGTCATGTGGGGACATTAGATCGTGCTTGCAGTTTTGACCCACTTTACCCCTGAGACCTGAACATGTTGCGTGTCTTTGGCTCCGGGCCCCTTTTGGATCCGACCGCTGCGCCTGTGATGATGCTGCTGACACACACACATAAACACCCAGCAGGGCAGTGCATGCTGGGATAGATACGCGCTGGTGTCCTGTTTTATGATTGGGTCTCAGCACTGATCTCATGTTTAGTGGTTGGATCAGTGCTGAAAACAAGTCTCTTTAAGCCCTCGCCTCGTGTGAAGCTGTACGCTGTCACTCCTTTTTTTTTTTTGTGACACACTGGGGCCCAAATTGGGATCCATGAAATGATTTTGAGTCCAGGTGGAAAGCGACCAGCCCGCTTTGCTTTCAAAAATGGAAAATATTATCATTATTTCGTCGTTGAATTATGCGTAAATTTTCTTTTCCACACTTTTTTTTCCCGCAATAGTCACTCTGCGGTGTTCAAATATCACATGATGTCATTCTCAGACTAACTTGCACGTGCTGACTCAGTTTCAGCACATCAAACTGTAAAAATGACTTATTTCTGTCAATAAATTGCACTAACAAAGGGTAGAAATGCCTCCACAGCTGCGTAAAGTTTGGATGAAAAACGGCTCCAAATCAGGCTTCCTCATAAATGTATCTGCATTTATTCAATTAAACAAAACTGGATGCAATTGAATATCAGTCGGGACTTTAGGTCAAAGCATCCATCTGAATTTCGTCCTGGCAGGAGGCAAAATCTGGAAAAGGAATTACCCAGCTTGGCGTAAAATCGCGCGTAATATTGCTTCCTCACTTTCCACACCTGCCACCCAATTAAGGGAAACATCCAGTATTACCAGATGTCATTTGCAGACAAGTTTACACGTTGAAGCAATTTGTGAGCAACTAACAGCTTACAAACTTAACTAACTTCGGCAACAATGTGCAGGAAGTGATGACACAGAAGCCCAAAGTGTAGGTGTCTACATGAGTATGATCATCTTATTGTGTTTTATTATGAAAATATTGAAGTAGTATTCTGTAGCTTAAGAGGATAACATTAATTTAATGACGATTATCCAGTTACGCAGTACCAAATTACGCGCGGAAACTTCAAGTACAAGTGATTCATCTCTGTCAAGAAACTGAAGCAACTAAGTGCTGAATATGGTGGCACAGAAGCGAAAGGTTTAGAGAGAAAACAACCCCAAATTAGGTTTTTTGATAGTCTGGGAAAAAACTCAAGTTTTTATGATTATATTCTACTTGTTGTGTTTTTTATGAAGAACTCGTTGTACTGGCACACTGTAGGTTAAGCGGAGAAACACTCATTCAGTCCAGGCTGATGGATCCGATTGTGCGGTGCCAAATTACGCACAAGAACAAACCTATTACGCACGTCGACAAGTTAAGCCAGTGTCTGTCAGGAATTCGCAGCAAGAAAGGCAGAAAATGTTCAAGAGTGCAAAGCCTGGGCAAAAAAATGACAGCAAATAGGGCTGTCTTGCGTGGTACATTTAAAAGGATTCACTCATTTATCTGAGAGTGAACTATTTTATTGTGTTCCAATGTAGTAGCGCTCTGAAGTGGGAAAAGGTTGTTAAAGCAGACGCTGGGTCCAATTATACCGTGTCAAGTGCGTTGGGAAACAAAAGTGACGTGTTCCTACCAGGACATTGAAGCAACAAAGAAAAGAACACGCTGCTCTGAAGTGCAGTTTGAGAAGAAGACATCTCCCATTGATGCTTTCTTTTGCATCGTATTATGATTGTAAGAAAGTCTAGAATTTGGGATTTTGAACTTTATATTTACTGTTAAGAATTCACCATATTAAAAAGTGCAGGTAAAAAAGTGAGACAATGGTCAAAGCACACTTAGAAACCAGTTAAAAGAAAATGTTAAAGTGACTTTTAGCGCCGTCTTTGCGCAGACAACGACTCCTTATCAGGCTTTTTTTGTCGTCTGCCTTAAATATTGCAGAACGTGTTATGTTAATCTGACTATTTTTGTCATTATCAAAAGTAAGCCGTTGCACCACAGATTAATTAAGAGATCGCTTGTCAAAGCGGAATTTGGATCCAATTACACACGAAAACCAAATGTGACGGTGCCTTGTTTCTGCAGAAGACCTGCAGTGACAGAGTGCAGAAGATGTTGGCAAGCACCCACTGTATATGTGTGAAGAACTCTTGATAATATTGTTCTGTAAATTCAGTGGGACCATGGTTGTAAAATCAGACGTGTGGATATGAAAACTTGGGGCAAAATATAGCCTTCAAACCAGCCAATTACGCATGGAAACCAAAAATAGAACGGACTTAATACTGTCAAGAGATTGCAGCAACATAGTGCAGAACTTTCTGCACACAAGTGCAAAGTCTGGGCAGAAAATATACTTTTTGTTTCACTTTTATCAAGCATCCGTTGTAGCAGCACACTGAAGTCTTGGTAGGAAAACTGTTAACAAAGCAGACTTTAGATCCATTTACGCAGTGCCAAATTACGCACGGAAAACAAAAGTAAAAACGACTTATCTGTCAAGAAATGTGTGCACCGAAGTTATAAGTTTGTAGGGGAAAGCACTCCAAACGATGCTTTCTTGCCCTCCCTATCTTAACAAACCCAAAGTTTATTTAAAAGTGTTTAACAGTGTTTATGGTAAGAAATCAAAGCAGAATCACAGTGGGGATTAATTGGGGCAACGGTTGTTAGGTAGAATTTGGATCCATGGTGCCAAATTACGCACGGGAAGCGAAGGTAAAGTGACTTTCTGTCAATAAACTGCTGCCAAAAAGAGCAAATTTTCTTCACACAGATGCAGACTTTAGGCAGAAAATCGCTCAAATTGGGGCTTGTTTGGTGTTTCTTTTGCATTAACAAAGTCTTAAGTCCATATGATTATCTGTTTTATTTGGGACTTTTAGAATTCATCAGGGTTTGACACTGCAGATTGAGTGGAAAAGCCTTCAAAAAAATCAGACTTTGAATGAAATTACGCGGTGCTATATAACGTACGAAAACCAGCTCTCGGATCTTAACCACCTTCTAGTCTTTAACTTCTCCTTGTTCAGCTTTCAGCACATAAAATATCGTGTTGTGTGAGCGTGGGCTGCTGCTGCTGGTGGGGCAGCAGCGCTTTTTCTCTTTCTCTGTTGATCTGAACTACTAACCAAGTCTTAGAGAGATCAAAATTCAATCCCGTTCTGAGAAAAAAAACGAGAGAAATGACGTTATTTGAATATGTGCCCAAAATCCTTAATGAATAACTTAGGACGAGTAGGAGGCAAATGCTGCCCCAGCTGTTTCCTGTTGAAAATGTCTGTGTAATGTAGATAAATGTGAGGGATTTTCTCTCTAAATCCGTCTCCTGTTCGCTAAATCTCACTTCTCCAAAACGAGCCTGCGCAATGGAACAAAGTCGGAATATTGAGATGTGACATTGCCCGCATCTCATCCTCTTTTCTCCCCGTTTTTTAATGACTTCAAACAAGTTCATTTTCGCCGGGCTTTGTCATGCGGAGACCCGTGGGGATGTCTAGCGCTCTTTCCACTCAGTGGCATTTATGTGATGTCTTCAAGGTAACTTACCTGATTTCCTTTGACACTTTACATTATCACCTTGCACACTTACTGCACAGAGAGCATCCTTGTGTGATTTTACGCAATAAAAGGCAGCCAAATTTCACCGCTTGTGCTGATTTTTACTGCTCTTACATGCACGATCAGAGTGGATTTAATCTGATTTTCCCTTTTTTGCGCAGCTCTCACGCATGCCTTTGCTATTATTTGCAACACAACGTGATATTATCCATCATTTCTGCTTGACTCGCCTCATTTGGAAATCTCGACATGAATCGTGCATGAGATTCACTGCTCGGATGAATGGATGTTTCATCCCCCGCGCTGCGCTACTGTGCGCCCTGCATGCGCTCTTTTCCACCAGAAAGTCCGAATGCAGCTGTGCAACTTTGAGTAATTCCTGCTGAGTCTGCATTTATTAAGAGCTAAATATCTAACCTGCTGGTAGAAGAGGGGGAGAGCTTCAACGTTAAGGGGTTATATTTTGTGGAGTGAGTGTTCTGCGTTGGTAAAGATGGATATTGTTCTGTGTTTATTCTTTTTATGATGTATATTTGGCACACTCAGCTTCCTCGCCTGCATGGGTTTGGCGGCTGAGCAGTTTTCCATCTCACTATGTGGATTGGAACGATCTCTGCTGCTTTTTTTGCATTTCTTCCTCTGCTTTTTGGATTTTGTGCCATTTAATGTTTGTGCGTAAAATGCGCGTAGAGCTTGCTATTTCGCACAAAGAGAACGACGAGTCCAACTGCCATTATTGTTATTTAAGAGCATGACTAGAATTCACTTGTTAGAACATTTTCAGAGGCTGATTCGAGATGTGATGAGATGTGTGCTTTGACTTTGCGCACAGACGCTCCGCAGCATCAGAGCTCATGAGTCAGGCTCCTGTTTGATTGTTTGACTCTGGCACCGAGCGCAACTTTGGATTTAATACATTTTCCTTCCAATCTCTAAAACCCTGTAAAGTTACCATCTGTGGCCACTTTTACTCCTTTTATATCTTCCCTCTTTGGCAGATGGAGACCTGGAAGTTAGGGGAAACAAGCTTTCAGCTCGCTGCTTTTATGTGGGAAAATGTTTAGTGTTGCCACCAGCATGGGCGGTTTTACCATTAGGCAGAGGGAGGCGAGTGCCAGGGGGCTCGTGCTCCAAGGAGACATAGTCATTACAGCTAACCTTGAAATACGGAGTTTACATTTGAAACGACTTTAAATGATTTCGTGAGTTGGCAATGTTTGAACAAGCTGGTGATACTGGTGAGAACCTTTGCCCTTTGCTTATTTTACCCACTTGTCTAAACATTACCATTTCCACCCACTTGTTTTAAAACATTTCCAACCTATTGGGGACTTTTATCACAATTTATGGACCATTTTTCTGAAATGTTTAGCTTTTTTCTCAGTTTTGCTTTCATTTGAGCAACCTATCTGTGTCATTGGCACTGTAGTCAAAGTATATTGTTTAGATTCACAGAAAGGTTGGCCCCATTTTGAAAAGTGGGTGAGTCTGTGGAGGTGCTCATGTCCTTGCCCATCAAGCAGCTGTTTTAAATCTTAGCAACCTGTTTATGCAGTTTTATAAAAGTCCCATAATACTTAAATTTGACTTTTTGTGTCTGTTTGAGTAGAGCTGAAACTGAGGGGTTTAAAGGTGTGATAAAACCTCATATCAAGCAAGGTTTTGGACTTCTGGGTCAACCATCCATTGCCCTTGAGCAAGGCAGTGAACTATGAACTGTCACAGATTTTCAGACCTTTTGGGTGTGTAAAGAGAAGTAGGGTCCCATGTTTGCAAATTTCATTTTTAATGGTTTTCATAGTAAAATGTGTCCACAGTTATTCTGCAAACCCTACAACATGAGAGAATCTCCTCCCCTCTGTTGCATGCTGTCAGTTTGGTAAATTCCCCTCATGATGTCATTACAAGTTGTTCCAACTCCCAGATATTGGGGTCACCTCCATATTTTATCAGCACTGGAGGGGACATGTTTGGGCATGTCTCAGCCACCACAGAAAAACAGTAGAGTAAGGTGCTGGAAAGCTGAAGCCACACCCAGTTCTTGAGAGGGGCGTGGCCAGACAAAGTTCATGTGAAAACAGCCTGTTCTGTGCAGGGTTGAAAAACAGGGTTTATAGACATGCAAATATCCAATATCTGAATGGATTTTCAGACAGAAATTAGAAAAAATGTGTTCTGAAAACATCTGTGACTGGTGGAAACTTGCTGAAAGGTAGTGAAATATGGGGCTGCAATGTTAATTAAAAAAAAAAACATTAAAAAATTACAAGCAAACTCTTCACACCATCTCAAACCTACAAATAAGTTTGCAACATTGACCAACTTTTCCAAATCTTGCTGAGCAATCGTGTTTTTAATGAGTTACATTTTTTTTACTGTAAAGGTCATTTTTTTTAATGTAATTGTGGAATGAAAGTTCACATATTCTCACCTCTCCATGAGGTCTGAAATGACCCAATAATGTCTATTTAAAGTTTCCTGCCTAACAGTCCTCTCGGGTATTAGATTTTACATGCCTTTAAATCCCCCTTTTCAGTCTTGCTCAGAACAGGCTGTTTTGCATAAGGCCAGTAATAAAGGGTCTCGCTGTTAACTATGCAGACATGTTATCACAGGAATCCCCTGCATCACCTTAAAGAGGACAATTTCTGTTTACTCCGGTGTTTTACCTACATCTATTTAGGCAGTCAGCCAGAAGTCACTGGTTAAAATGGACACTCATTCAACCATAACACCAGGCAGTAATTAAGGAGCTCAAAGGAAGATGTTGTAAACAGAGTGCAGATGATGGTGTGTGTGGTGCCTGATGATGACACTGATCATTACTTCTGCTGAGGAGGTTATGTTTTTGCCAACTTTTGTTTGTTTGTCTTTCTTTGAGCAAGATGGTTGGAAATATTTTCCTTAGATTTTGATTACATTTTCTGGGAATGTTGGTCATGGGACAAGGAAATCTTAGTAGTTTTTGTTTGTGATCTGGTTCTGGATCCAGGATTTTTTCAAAGGATTCCTTAACACTGCACGATAGGACTGTTATGTTTTGCCAACATCTTGGCGTATAATGTCAGAAATGCCTTGGTGGAGGTCTCTGAGCACCTCCAGCTGCCTTTCATTTTTGTTAGTTTTAGTTTCTGAATCAGCATAATAGTTTGTTGTGCCACCTCTCCCACATGGGAAACATGAGCCAGATGTTTTTCTGACCCAGAGGTGACCTCAGTAAAAGTGAAGCATCCAGGTGTGTCTTTGAGGCCACAGTAAACATAAGAGCACAGCACACAAAGGTCAGGACACTTCTATCTGAGAGGTGTGTGGCCTTACACAGCTCATAAGCACTTTATGTAAAACAGCTTGGTCTTTACAGGGATGAAACTGAGAGGTTTATAGGTATTCCGGCGAGAAACTTTGAAATGATGAATCAGAGATAAAGTGATGAAAGTGAGAAAAACATGAATTCATCACAACCTTTATTCCAGTGCTGTGCTCTAATGTTTACTGTGTCTGCGCAGATATGCCTAGATGTGTTTTTCCACTGGAGCCACCTGTTTGCTGAACAAACACCTGGCTCAGGACATGTCTATCATGATGGGAGAGGTGGCACTAATGGGATATGTATCCCACTGGCCGTTTGGACACATTTTCTGAAAGATGGAATAATTAACACAACAGGAGGGATTTTCTCATGTTGATGGGGTTGTCAAGTCATTTTGCAAACCGTTAAAAGTGCATTTTGCCTCACATGGGACCTTATAATACATTGCCTTCATTTGAAACTCCTGGGAAGCCTGAAATGTGCTGAGACACTTTGTGGCGCACTGCCTAGCTTGATTTAAAAGATGGCTTTATTAATTTGAAGGCCTGAGTCATGGATCAATGAAAAGATTTTATGCTCCTGTACAGCCTGTTCTAAGCAGGGCTGAGATAGAGGGCTTCATAGGCATGTCAAAATCTAAGGACTTCAAACTATGTTATGCAAACATCTTGGACAGATAAAAAGTTGTTGAAAAGGATTCAAAGTTGGGTTCAAATGTTCTTATTCAATGTTAATCAGTATGTCTCTAACAGCTGTACAGATGTTGAAGCGTTCTCTCTCCCTGTGCTGCAGAGTGCGATGTGCTGTATCTCCTGTAGCCACACCCTCTCATTACTGCTGTGCGTCCTCACCCTGACTCCGACGGCAGCGGGGCAGGGCCCAGAGACCCTGTGCGGGGCGGAGCTGGTCGACACGCTGCAGTTTGTGTGTGGAGAGAGAGGCTTTTATTTCAGTAAGTGCACCTTTTTATTTATTCATAAAGGTTGGCTGTATCCGTCCCAGAGCTCTCCACCTTCAGCGAGCTCATAAATAAAACAGCAGCCGGTTTGACATCTTGTCTCCATGTTCCCTGCATTAATGTTCCCTTTTTCCTCCTTCATTCATTTCTCCTCCACTGTTTGTCGTCTTGCTCACATTCATGCCCGGTTTTAAGGCTCAGTGATGGACAGGCACCCAGATTTTCACATAGCAGGTCTAAATGAAACATGATTGGCAAAGAACAGAGGTGGATTTAATGATTTGGAGGCCCCATGGAATGACCAAAAAGAGGCCCCATAAAGCTTTGACCACCATAGTAATGAAACGGACTATTTCGAGCATCAAAACTCGTGTAATAAAGCCACCAAACTGCAGAGCATACCAATTTCTGATTTACAGGGACATTTTTCTGAAAATTCACATAAAGTTTCCCAAAGAATAATTAAAAAATAAAATAAAAACTTCCCAGAAAGGTTTCTGGAAATCCCTCAAATTGTCCACAAAAACTGAAGTGCAAGACAGAAAAAGATGTTCCTGAAAATTTACAGGAACCTCCTGAAAATTCCCCCAAACTTGACATAAACATTCCTGGAAAAAATATAAGAATTTCTAAGAGAAGTGTCAAATGTTCTTCGTAGAAGTTCTGAAAATCCTTGAAAAATTACAGGTAAAGTTTTCTAAAATGCTCCCTTTGAATTTCACTCAACTTTTTTTTGGGAAACTTCTTTGATGTTTTTCAATACATCTCTTTGATGGAAAATGCACACACTTTTGCATCTCTAATGCTACGGCCAAACCGGACGCGAAAGGGCGTTTTTAAACGCGCGTAGTGCCTGTGACGCGCTGTGCGTAACGCCCAAGTCTGGACGCGCCACTGCGCAGGCGAAGTACAGAGCTGGAGCCAGTTGGACTCAGTGATGAACCGTGAAGGCAAATCCAGCTGGAAACGAATATTTACAGAACTTATCTTCAAAACCTGTCTCCTCAGCAACTTCACCCAAGCCTGCTCCTTTTTGTTCCGGTCTCTGTAGAGGACACACGTCAAATCGTATAGCTCCGGACGATGGCAAACAGCGCGGATAAACCTCTCCTCCATCTTTCAGCAGGGTTTGAGACGCTGGACGCTGGACGCTGGATGCTCCATACGTGCCACTCGGGGCGAATCTGCGTCCAAACACGTCTTTGCATTGACTTTGATTGTAATCTCAACGCGCGTCTTTGCGAATTCGCATGCGGTGTGGCCATAGCATTAGATAGCAAAGCCAAGAACTGTAATCATTCTTAAAATTTAATGATAGTTTCTTTAAACTCTGAAAATGTATCAAAGGTTACTGAAAAACTCTCAAAAATGTCCAAGTAATCATTAAAATTCTGAATACATCCTGATAAGAGAAATCCAGGAATATTCCTGGAATTTCCAGCTACATCCTCTGAAATGCAGTTGAAAATTAGAAAAAAAGTCAAATTCAGAAGAAAATCGGGCAAATGCTGGGGGGATTCTTAAAAAACACATTTTTCCTAGGTTTTCAAAGGTTTTTTGATACTCATTAAATGCCATTTTACCTCACAGTAATATGCTAATTTAACATTTTAATATGAAATGGATTGATTTGTTTTTCAAATCGCCTAAATACTTTTTGTTCTGTCTTGGTCCCTTCACTTTCATTTCATCAAAGTAATCTAAATGTATACCTTGTGGTTCATGCACACCTTTAAGAATGTGTATTGAAGACTGTAGGAGCATCAAACTCCTGTCAGTTCCCTGTCTTTGTCTTACATTAAATCTGCCTGAGCCTGATAAGTAACTATACAGTTGGTGGCAAATCTCAATGGTGCCCATGGGTGAAGGGCTCTGAGTGGAAACTTAAGGAGGGGTAGAAACTAAATGTTGCAGTGAAGTTTTTTTTTGCTTCATTTTTTCCACCAGAGAAGGGAGTGCAACCCAAAGAAAACCTTCCACCAACAATCCAGGATTTAAATCTCAGATTTTTCCATTAAGGGTATAACCCAGCCCAGAACAGCACAGGATATATGGAGCTACAGAGGTTAGGTGCAATGTTCCACCTCAGGACATGTATCCTGATCTTCCTGTCAGCGAGACGTACAGTGTGACTGTGCATTTGCAGTAAAGCTGGCTCAAACTCTGCAGAGCTGAAGTTTATAACCTCATTTTTCATATTTCTTTGGCTCTGATCCATCCATTAAGCCAATTTGCACTGAATATCCTAAAAGACCTTCATATCACTTCCAAAGTCATGACTGTCCCTCTCACTCCTCAACAAACAGTCCAGTATGAACGGTTTGGTTCGATCCCAGAGTTATGAAAGATTTTCCACATGTGGTAGACTTTGTCAGCTGCCAATTTTAAAAAGGAGATATAAGATTTCTCTCAGAAATCTGCAGCATCTATAATGCATTTGCAGGTGCTTCCTTTTTCCAGTAATTAATTGCTCTAACCTGTGCCTGAACCTGGAGTGGTTTGTGAATCTACTTGTTGAAAACTAGGTATCTGTCAAACAATTAGGGGCCTCAAGGGGTCTAGTCTTTAAATCTGAGCCTTAAAACTGCAAGAGAAGGTATGGAATGACAAAAACAAATATCTATTCAAGACAAAGGCAGGGGTCGATTTTATTGAAAGTTCATCTAAGTGTTTGTCTGAATTGAGTTTTGTTTTGTTTGTAGACATTTGGTTATTATCCAACACAGGATTTCTTCCCAAAAACAAAACTCAACAGCCCACCAAAGACACAAGGGTTCAACACTTTTGGGGCATGAACATTCGTACCGTTTTTTGTGATCACCATCCAACAGTTGAGTTTGGACTAGCCTGTTAGTGCAGCAACAATCCAATGTTGTTTGAGTTTGGTTAAGTTTGCATCAAGCTGTCGCAGGAACCAAAGATCTTTACCTTCCTTAAATCCATGCTGGCACTCTGGCTAACCACTGGTCAAAAACCCTTTAACTAACTCGAACTGGTGCTTGGCAGTTTTAGCCACTGCAGGGTACTGAAGTGCCAAAGAAAGAAGGGTGGTGGTCAAGCGGTTCTTGGATGGTTGTGGAAGTGCAATTCATCAAATTTTATGAGCAGGGCTTGAAGTGAGGCCCTGTGACTATGGTCTTTAACCCTGTACCTCAGAGCTCCATCCCAAGTCATTTATTTTGAAGCACAGGACCTCAGCATGAGTTTTTTCCTCATTCTTAGACCCTCCCACTCATGGCAGAGACAAATGACTTTTAGTTTTATTCTCTCCATTATTAAACTCCTCTGTTGTTGTAAAGTTTATTGAAGTCCAATGCATTCTAGTGCCCAATTCATGGGTGGTATCTAGAGGGTGTGTCTATCAGTAAACTAACTTCCACAAAGTCCGATCTGTTGCATCCTTGTGTATTATGGCCCTTTTCCAGTAGCACGCCTTGGCCCTACTCTACTCGGCCCTACTCGATTTGCAGCGTGTTTCCACTAGCCTGGTACCTCCTAAAACAAACTAGTTTTAGTACCTACTCCGCTCTGGTTCCAAGCGAGCGGAGTCGATACTAAAAGATGACGTCACCGACTGCCGGCTACTGATTGGTCAGACAATGTCGTCATCGATGAGTTATAAGCGCGATGAGCTAGCATGCTAGCGGTAGCTACCGTTAGCTTACCCTCATACGTCTTTTATTTGCAGCTTGATTGCTCTCGTCCTCGGCCTCATTCTGTTGTATAGCTTCCAAAACTCTCCTGTGCTTCTCAAGAGGTATTTCTTCTTGCCACCTGCAGCCTTCTTCTGCTTTCCTTTTTTACTCGGTTTGTGACAAAAAGCCACAGTTGTGTCGCGCTCCAAATGACGTAACCGCAGTGCCGCTCACCCGGTTGGGCAGGCAACTGGGGCTAATGGAAAAGCAGCACAAGGCAAGTAGAGTAGAGCCGGATAGAGCCGGGTAGAGTAGAGTAGGGCTAGTGGAAAAGGGCCATTAGTCTCTGGGTGACAGTCTTCAGTCCTTGTTCATGGATTCTACAAAGCAATTTAAGAGATATGGCACAGTCCTTAACATGGTGGGCGAGAAACTACATACGATTTGAGTAAGGAGGCTTCATGACCTTAATCTTTGACTTATGACCTCCAGAATCAGATCAGTATAACTTTGTGTCATGGTTAACGTTTGTGCATAGTCTGAGGATTATCCCTCAGAGCACCAATGAGCATGATTTAGAAGTACCACCTCTTTCAGTTGTCTTGCCTTGACCTTTCACCCATCATAAACAGGAAAGAAATGCTTTGACAACTACAGCACAGAACCACTCACAACTGACATTATATTTTTACAGACCTTACCTTTGTTTGGTGCATTAGATTGACTATAATTTGGATATTTAGTCAGTCCCAACAGACTTGAAGTCCTACTGCCTCACATCCTATCCATGGACTGCTTTATGCAGTCAGGAATTCACTTAGCAATTGGACTGCTTTGGCAAATAATTTGTCAGCACAGATGTAGGTATGACGGTGCAGGTAGATTGGAAGCTCTGAAGTTTGGCCTGCTAACAACCGTGTCACCAAGGTTTTGTCCTGGACTCACAGACTTTTTATCCTGCTACAGTATCAGGATGGAAAGAAGTTGGTACTTTGGAGGCCAATTGGGCAAGTTTGTTCCCAGTGATCCCCTTGGAAGTAGCCCTTTCAGTTGGCTCCAGCAGCCCAACTCTGATGTTACTCTTGTCCCATAACTTTTCAGAAATACCTACAAACAGCAGCAGACCCTTCACATAAATTACTAAACTTGATCTGCCAACTATACTTTCATTTTTCTTAAGATGGTCAGGAGTTTGGATGCTTAGCTGGACCGATAGACTTTTGGTCCTGCTGCCACTACTCCCATCTGATCCATGGACTGTCTTGCACTGCTAGAAATCCAGTCTGTGACAGGATTGTATGTGGTACAGTATTTGTTGATACTGACAGAATCGCAATGGAAAGATTGTTGGCACTTCAAATGCCACCACAGCTTGTGTTGAATGACCCCTTGAAAATACTGTAGTCCTTTCAATTGGTTCTAGTTGTCTGGTCCCAACCACACCATTAATGACATTGCAGATCCATCCAGTTTGTCAGTTAAATGTGATAACTAACCTTACCTCCATTTAATATATCAGGTGATTGGTTATCTAAATACTTGGCTGGAACAACAGACTTCTAAGTACTGCTGCCACTGGCTACCTCCCACTCTGCCCTTGCACCTAAACAGCCAAGAATTCATTTTGTATTTATTATTCGTGGCACATTACTTCAAAGGAGCTTGTTAGAAAGAAACAGTGTGTTTTAAGCTGTTAATGGGCATGCTACCAAAGTCTCTGTCAAGTAGCCCAATCCAAGAAGTAACCCATTGAGTTGGTTCCAGTTATTGAGCCTTGACTGAACACCTTTGTCATTCTTGTAGCCAAACAACAAAGTAGAATAAGTCTTAAAACAGCAGCACAGTACATCCAGCATGTCACTAAACTCGATCTGCAAGTTTCTTTTTTGCTGAATCAACCAGAACAGATGAACTATCCAGCAGTCATGTCACCGTGCACCTTGCTGCTGCTCCCACTCAAACCGCCTCCACATTCCTGCACCCGTGCATGCAGTTTTTCCATGACCAGTCAACATCAGTTTCTGCACTGGGCTCTTTGTGTGCCCTTTGCCAGGGAGCTGTTAGAGAGCCACCAAGCTGCTGCTGCAAATCTGCGAGTCTTGTTCGTCCAGATGCTGCTGGCAACACCCACATGCTGTGAAGTGGTCATGACAGCCTGCTCGATTGCCAGTTTTCTGCCAGTTAAGACTTTTTGGTCTCTGCTGCAGCACTTCCCTTGTATAAATGGCCGTGTTCTCTCTACAGTTAAGCTTAAAGAAGGAAAATTAAGCACATAGTTAATACTGCAGTACAGTTCTCTAGAGAATAAGATGTTTGCAACCTGATGTCCAATGGTCCACTAAGAGAAGTGCTTATATAGTTTTAATTAAATGTAACTTGTGGAAACTCGGTCATCACCTCATTTTGAGGCTGCTGGGACTTCACCAAAGTTGGTTACCATTCACTGCCAGAACGCCCTCAACCAATTAATGGAGGTCAAAGATTGTAGAAAGATGGAGAGTAACCCACTGTCACCTCCACCTATCCTAAAATGAGTCTGACTCTAAACACCATTCAATAAAAACTGCACTACATAATGTCCTTACCAAATGGCAAATCAGCTTTTCCATTTTATGGATGAATGTCCAAAAAAAAAGAGAAAATCATAAAAAAGTTGACGTCTTGATTTGCATCATGGACCAAGACACCTTTTTATATGAGGTTTCTTTCTCTTATTATGTGAAATTCATAGCCTGACACAACAGATACACTACAGATGGTTCAGTTCCATGCAGGGTATATATTTCATTAAGTCCCTCTTGGTAAGACCCATAGAAAATAGGGCAGGACCTTTCGAAAACACACCCGGAAGATGACCAGATGATCATCCTGTCATTTACTTCCAATATGGGCCAAGCAGATTATGCAGTGGTCACTGCATCTGAATGTACATAACGTTAGTGCATCAATCCCCTGCCAGAACTTGTTGGCACTAAAGTGAAAGTATCTTTCAAATCAAGAATGTTTTCAGTGTTGTACTTTGTTCTGTAATGAAGGTTGTAAATACAGCAGGTTGAGGCAGTGCCATTCTCTACATGAGCAGCCATTGTTCAGAGCTTCACTGTTGCATTTTACTGCTGTGACAAATGTGTCCTCAAAGATGCAGATTGGGCAGTGCCTCTGCAGACCCGGCTCAATCATTCCAGTTAGGAACTTTCCATAATGGATCTTTCCTATTACAGACATGGAATAAGGTGGAGCAAACTGCACTGATAGGCCATGAACTGGTGTTTTTATTGAATAGACACCTCAGTTTTAAACAAAAAGTTAACCAGGTGTTCAATGGTGGCAGCAGGATTCTGCTCAACTATGAAAAGTTCACTTTGGCTGTTCCATAAATGGAGTTACATGTTAGGAGTAAGGGCAACAAAATGGACAGCAGCTAATAATGACTTATCCATTTTAGGTAAGCAGCACAAAACATGAATAAGACACAGAATAAGAATGTCAGGATTGAGAAGCAAGTCTGGCTTGCTTGTACAGCAGTTTTTTGACTTACTATTTTTTTTTCCATGTCCAAGATAGAGAAGTTGTGCCTGTTGTGGCTGCTCTGCCAGGCCATGATAATGAAAAGTAAGGTCACTTCTGGTGTGAAGTTTGGTGGACTCAGTATGTTTGGGGCAATTTTCATTTGTGTTGGTTTTCTTTCACACTGCTCTGTCAAATACTGTGTAAAAAACTACCCGCCAGTACTTGGGGATTTGGCTGTGGTCTTTGTTCTTGCCATATGACCTATGATGCACTTTGACTGCAGTAACAATGTTTCGCTAGATGCAGGTTGGAAGTATTCTGTGGTGGCACCTCCTTATTAACTGCAGCTATGTGGAACCACGGGGACTTGTAAATATAAATCCGATAAGACAACAAGATGCTAGTGGTGCTAACAATGCTAATGTTGGTGTTGGCAGCATGCTGTCAATGAACCCTTTGTTAGGTTAGTTACTGTTGTTGTATTTGGCTGAATTTAAGCTGAAATTCAATGCTTTTTGGTTCTCTTGCATTATTTGGTTTGTTTATTGTTCCGGTGGATTTCACACCTACCATGAACTGAGCTCTGGTGTGCTTGAATCTAAACCAAGGCCCATGTTTTTGAGTTCACCAGAGTTTTGTGAGATTTCACGGCACTCTAAATCAACCGAACTTTCCAAAAGTGGAAACCAGGGCTCCTAAGAATTTCTTTGACTGGAAACCTTGGGAGATTTTCTGTACTGAGAAAAAAACATAGCCCGATGTGCTGAAAATTCTCTTTAAATACTATATTGCCAAAAGAACATTTTCATAACTCATGATTCACACGTTGCATCCATGTGATGCAACAAGACTTGGACCACTTCACTTAGAATTAAGCTAACTGTTATCCCATTTTCTGAGATTTATTTCTCAGTTTGAGGATTTCCAAACTGGTCCCAAGAAGTTGCAGCATTTCTGGCTTGAAATCAATAAAATGTTCAAGATTTTGACAAGGTATGATGGTGTCCAAAGATTGGATGAATGTTAGAATTTGACAAAGCGTTGGCCACCGCTACAGCTTTTCGAATGTTTCTCACAGGCTGCAGAAGTGAAGCACTACTGTCCACATTCATCTCATGAGAAAGTGTTGAATGGAGGCCAATGTATAAGTCATGAATCCTTGTGCAGGATCCACTTCTTAAGCAGGAACAGACCTTTTTGTGGCACAGGGAACGTGTTTGCCTTGCTTCATTCCCTTACACTGTACATTGACAGAACTGTACAGCATCCATCTATCAATGCCATGTTTTTATGTGTTGAAAATGGGCAGTATTTCACGAACACTCCATCCTTTTACTGAGAAGACGATGAGGTTTTAGCAGCATGGTGCCGTGCCTCGGAAAATATGCTGCTCCCTGTCTTCCTCCGTTTCTCTCGCTCTCTCATATTCTCACTGTCATTCCTTTCCCTCTCCGCCGGTCGCCACATGTTCCAGCGGCTGTTTTTTTGCATAAAAATATCTGGAGAATCCATTTGAGCTCTGTCGTCTGTGGGACCCTGAATCGTAATGGCTCGGCCAAAGGAGGCATGCTCCTTTCCCTGAACTCTTCCCCTCCAGTCTGTCCGTGTTGAACTTGGCAGCCCTCAAATTGATAATGTGTCCAGAGATGGTGTTGCAGCTACAGTGGGCTTTCTGTGCTTGGAGGGCTTTTGCCAATCCACCTTACGCATGACACCAGTAAAGTAGCACACTTGCATTTTAAGACCTCAGGTTTCCTACCCCAACAGAAATGCTAAATACTAGCTGGTGGAATTTTTCTCTTTGAGGTAATGAAACAACCTGTGGTCTATGAAACATAAGAAAATCCACAACCAGAGTCAGTTTTTCCAATTATTAGCCTGACCTAGAAATCCTCAGTTGTCTTTGTAATGCTTTAGCAGGCAGGGCCGTGAGATGATTTCACTGTGATGTTCATTCCATGAATCAGATCTGTTATGGAGATTTTTTTAGCCAAAGTTTAAATGCTAAGTTGCTCCTTGTCCTAAAGCTCTTAATGTTCTCGGACAGTTGCATGGACACAACTTTTTGCGGAATTGTTACTTGGAAACATTTTGTGGGTTTTATATTTCATGAGGCTCACTTCCAACCGCAAACCAATATTGTTCCACACTGTGCGGGGCAGAGTCTTCAAAAACTCACATCTTTAGCATAGTCAATAACTTTTTCTGTACCAAATAACTGTGTTATTTTACAGTTACGAATGAGCCATCCTAAGCAGAGGGGCATTTGCAAACTTGGAGACAAACATATGCTTAGCCATCCATTCGTTAGTGATACCTCTTATCCCTCTCTGGGTAGCAGTGTGCTGGAGCCTACCTCAGCTGATATTGGTACACCCTGGATCAGTCACCAGTCAACCACAGGGCCACATAGAGAGAGAAAGACAGCCATTCACACGTCTAAGGGCAATTCAGATGCCCCAACAACCTAACAGGCCAATGACAAGGCCCTGGCCAACTCAGAGAACGAAACAACAACCTTCTTGCTTGCTCTAGCACACTACATTCTGCACCACTGAGTCATCCATCGTATGTTTAGCATAAAAATGTAATTTCCCATAATGCAGTATGCTTTTGTGAGTTGCTCTTTAGTGTGTTTGACAGGCCTATCTCTCATAATAGTACTTGCAAAGGACAACAAAGTCTGTAGTATCAAGCACCAGTCGCTGTCTGAAATGACTACCACTATGATGTCCACTGGTCTGGGTTGGCAAGCTCAGTGCAAAGCAAGACTGCCATAAAGAATGCAGAGCCATTTAAAAATAGTGGAGTGGACCAGTCAACCAATCAAATAAGACTGGACCCCTGATGGTCGACATCGATGCACAGTCTTCAAAAATCAAAAATCTGAACCAGATTTAAGGCAAAATATGATCTTTGAAATATCAATTTGAGCTACAGTATTCTCTTTTCTTCCAGATTAAGTGGGAGATATATGATCCATCTGGTGATCTCTGCATAAGAGATTATACCCAAATTGTCTTGTAGTCAAATAAAACATAATTTTGGCCAGTACCTCCTTGCCAGTACACCACGTTCTAATCAAAAGGAGCATCCAAGCATGAAAAGCAGGGGGGAAATGTGCTTGTGCAATTAGCATGTGAACTTGAAATAAGACAAGAAATCATCTTTGTGGCAAACAAACCATCTCCTTCACTGTTTGTGCCTATCACTTCTACCCAAAGCAACTGGAGCTGCAGAAAGAGAGAGAGAGAGGTAGAATGTGCAAACAGCATGTTGCATGCATGCACGGACGCATGCACACACTCAAACACACACAGCTCGGCCTTGTCCGTCAGCAGCAGGGGATTATGTGGATTACAGGATGATCAGGACACCCCCCCTCCGCCCCCCCTCTTGCTAGTTTTTACACTGGACACACACACAGTGGGGATCTGAAGAAAGACCTCCTGTGTCCTCTCTATCAATAAGAAAAGGTGTCATTTTCCATTAAGACCTGGGCTAAAAAACTGACCCCTCAGTGAATGAGCTGAACAAAGAGGCATCTCATGAAAGGGAAGGGCAGATATCTAGCCAGATTTAGATCTGCACATTAGCTGAGGTTGAATCAGGAGGGATTTGAGGACACTCTGTAGCCATACAAGCCTTTACCTTTGAAACATGAGTTGAATTCAATCATATAATGAAGGAACTCTGCAAAGGAACACAGGGATGTACAACAAGATGGTATCCTAGTGAGACAGGGTGACATGACCAAAACATCATAATGCAGTATTTTTTTGCTCTTTGTATTAATACCAAAGTGTTAGAATACTTGAAGAGACCATGCATGGGCTTCAAGTCCCAATCAAACCATACCTTGAAGTTAGTTTGGTAGCTTGGGTGATGCAAGTTCACTTCCTGGGACACTGCTGCCAGTTTTGGCTGTTGGTAGCGGGGTTGGCATCCCTTGCCTTTAGAGGCTTTGGAGATAGGGCCTGCACCCCTGTGCCCTAAAACTTCATTTTATGTAAATACTGATGAATGAAATAGGTTTATTGTTTCCAGTAGTGCACATGAGTCCTTATGCCTAAGTCACACATTCCCGTTTCTCATAGCGATTGTGCACGACTGTACACGATTGAGGAGGCTGGTGTGATTGCTAAGATACGGGATGAAATGACTGTCTCACCCCTGGACACACCCCGTAAATGCACCGCCAGCAGTGCTTCTACAGCGCTTCTACAGCGCTTTGGGGGCGTTCGTCCTGCTCCAGCTAGGTTAATACAACGATATGATGAGGATTGTATGAATTTCCATCCCCCTGACACGACATCAGCCCCGCTCAAGCTCAGTTCGCGTCACGTAAGCCCCGACGCTTGTGCCGTCTTGAACGGGACACAGTCAGGGCACAAATGGATACGTCCTTGTCAGTTGTCCTCATAAAGCTTTCAGGATTGAGCCATGATCAGCCCGACTGAGCTCCGTACAAGCCACGCTAGTTCCGTTCTCTTCAGGACTGCATTAGCCTGCCGACCCGCTATACTGAGAGCGGCGATTCTCCACGACAGTTTTGAACAGTTCAAAACTGTCAGGGCCCTTTCCCAGTTCCCCGCCGTTCATCCACGACTATACAAGGCTGATCCAGACCAAGTAGTGCATGCACCACAACCAAAGCACGTTTTATCAGGATTACGACAATCATGCACAATCGCCATGAGAAACGGGAATGTGTGACTGGGGCATTAGGAATAATGAATAGCGAAGTTCCAACCCAGCAACTGCTATCAAACCAGACCCTGTCATGAAAGCATAACACCGAAGCAGTACAATGGTGCATGGGGCCAAAGCTTTTTGACAAGACAAAGTGCAGACAGTGCAAATGTTGCTTCTCACATAACAAGTAGCTGTAAAGTGCCTAAACACTCTGTTGCCTTCCAGCGATATCGTTCAGTAATGTTCATCATGTATTGGAAAGTATATAAAAGGGCTCACATGGTGATGGAAGCAAAATTAACGTCAAGGTCAAACTGCAAGTATGTTTCCATCCTTTGTCAGTTTTTGGGCTGGTTACAATTTAGTCTGAGACAATATTTCCAATATGGTGACCACCACTGGTGGACTTTAGACCTCTGCTTCAGACACCAATGGGTTACATCACTTATATTATGCCCACTGATGGCTAAACTTGGGGGAAACTATTTGTTCATTATCAGAATTGATCATTTCTGCCAGAGTTAGAAATTTGAATATTACCCCTCAATTGAAGTTGGCAACTTAACATGGATGCAACATGTCATGGGTAACATGAATTGGTACGATCCTCCTATCCCTCCTTTCCTCAGTGGTTGAACTTATGTATTTCTAGGTGTATTCCCCATCTTTGGTGTTCAGACCAAGATTACGTGGCCTACCATGGCCTAAACTGCAACAGACCCTTCGAGGTTCCCCTTTAGAACCCAAAAGGGATGCCTAGCCATTCATATCATAACATTTCCCTCTATGCTACACAAAGAACTAGTCTCTGCTTCTCTTGATATAAGGAAATAGACAAAAGTTCCCAAGGTCTTTACGTAACTGTGTAGTGATATAATTCACACATGTGGCCTACAGAGTGAAAGATTTCTCTTGGCTCCTTCTCAGTTAACAGTCTTTGACCTAACCACTTGCCAATAATAATTCATTGTGTGCAAGGACTAACAACAGGAGTTAAGACTTGTTAACACTCACCTAGATTTGAATTCACCCTCAAGAAATCCATTTTATTACCCAGATTTTTTAATGGAGGCCACTGGATGCAGAGTCAAAGTGTAGTTAGGAACACCTTGCTCATGCCATAAACTCTTTGTGGTACCAATAATAAAGAGATAGTTTCCAGTATTTTAGCAGCCCTCACGGTCCCTACTCAGCAGTAAACTCCCTGACACTTAGCAGGAAGAGCGGTGTACAGGCTCCAAGAATCCACTGGTTTTTATTGACCATGACCAAGTTGTAAAACTCAGATGCTTTCTGTGCCACTTCGGAATGAGGGAGTCCAGCCATCTCTCTCCCGTGCTGATCCTTGGAGGAATGAGCGTTATGTGTGCTGACACTGTCAAATACCACGTTTGATGGCATCAGAAGAATCACCCAACTGTTATTTACCTCAAGACGGTTAATTCTGGGGTTTGGTTCCATTTGAAAAGGATGTTTGCAAATCAGTGTCTAATGTGAATCATACAAACCACCATCCTCTCGGGTATAATTTATTATCGAGGACTTGAAAGGTAGTTGTGGAAAGTTGGTCAAAGAGCTGAACGCACAGCATGTAAAAATCACCAAGTGATGTCTTTAGGAGATATGCCACCAACCCCAGATGGATGTCGCTCCCTGAGCCAGGTGTTTGTTCAGCTGGCTGTAGAGGACGGAATGTGTCCAGGCATATCTTTTCAGCCACTATAAACATTAGAGCACAGTGCTGGAGAGCTACATCTACTTCTTAAGAAGGCCATGGTCAGACTGACTCATGAGAATAAAGGAAAACGAAGCAGCCTGTTTTTGGCAGGGCAGAATCAGAAGGGTTCAGAGGCATGCCCAAACATGTGAGATGTTTATTAGGATGATGGGTTGTCCAATGATGACAGATCCAAAATTCTCATATTGGGAGGCTAAACTGTACTGCATGTTCTTTACTTGCTTTTATTTGAAGGCCCCTTATTCTAATGGTTTTAAATGCCACATGTTGCCTCCTCGAAAGAAAGCTTTGCAATGTCAGCAAACACTAAATATCAGATTAGTATCTTGCCCTGTGTTATGTAACCATTAAGTGCCCAAGGGTTTTTGACCACTGAAGCACAGTGCGTACCACTACTGGTAATTATGTTTCACAAACTTTTTCCACATATTTGTACTTTGAGATCATTTAAGAGACAGTTTGAACTGCTTCTCCAAAGATACGTACACAGGACACATCAGCAAGGTCAATACAGAATCAAGCAGTTCAGTCAAAAGGTATCAGAATTCTTTAAAGGTCACATCTCCACTCAAATTCAACAAGTTTACACCGGTCCAAGGTGTCAACAGAACATACGTTCAAAGCTTCTTGACAAAAATTGAACTCTTTTACTGTATTTTGGCATGCCCATGGACACCTCTGTTTCAGCCCTGTTCAGAACACGCTATTGTAGGTCCAAATAGTAATGCAACAAATGAAATTTACTGAATGAAATCCTTTTTTTTCCATGTTAGGTTAGGTGTTAGGTTGTTAGGTTTCACAGGTAACACTACTCACGCTGTGCAAATAAAAGACAACACTGCTTGTCTAAATGGAACAAAAAAGTTAAACTGCTGCCATATGAATTGTGAATAACTGGACTTTTGAAAGTAATTATTTTTATGTATTCCTGCATATTTCTCGATGTATAACTATTCTTCACAGATAAAGCATCTTACATCACTTTACATTGTTGAATCAACATTGAAAAACATAGCTGTGACTTACAAAATAATTACATTTTTGCCATACTTTTTAATTTGAAAATAATCAATGAACTATCACAAATCAGCGATTGTGATTTTAAAATGTGATTGTGTGACAGGCCTACATTTTCATGCAGAAACAGTATTTCATTTTCACATTATGTAAGTGACACATAACCACACTCTGCCAAGTCATGACGGCTGAAACGCTGACACATGCTTTCTAATCTGACCATCGACACGCATCCTCCATCCAGGGTCCATTTCAATCAGCAGCGAGGCCGAGCGCACTGGCAGGAACGCTTGTTTACCCATATTTGTTAAACAACAGTCACAGAAAACAACTCCTTGTTTATGAGGGATTACAGCCGTTATCCATGGAATTTAAGCGTTTAAAACCTCCCGAAGCTTTTAGACCTTATTATTATATGCGTGTTTTTCCCCAACCTGCCCAAGCTGATTATCCTACATGTTACAATCGGTGCCAGCTGATTTTTCTCTCCCTTCCAGCTGTTTGTGCAGCAGGGTTGCGGGCTATTTTCAGAACAATAGCGGATGTTAATTTGTACGGGAGGGATTGAAAAACAGGGCCAGGCAACGAGGCACAGCCCCTCTTTTGGCTTTCAGCAGCCATTATATAATCGCTGAACAGGGCTCAGCGCTGTATTTCTCCTTTTCCAAATGTCTTGACATCAGGTGCTGGTGTAGTAGCCAAGCCTGGATGGAAATGCAATGATAAAAAAGCAAAATTCAGTTTATTTTGTCACTGACATATTTAATTTATCACACCCTTTTGGGCAGTTTGAGATCTGGGTAAATCCGGTTCTCCTGTGCACTGAATAATGCAGGTGCGCAGCATATTTTTAGCATCATTCTACCTGATGTACAGCATGAAGGCCGGCGCTTTCCTCCTTCTCATTCACCATAATCTTCCATTCTGTATTAAGGGGGTCTGCAGAAAAGAGATGCTTGTGTTTCTGAATGGAAGCTGCTCTCTGTCCACAACATTGTCAGGACAAGGCAGACAGAGAGCAGAAGTTAATGCACTTTGTCAGCACTGGAAGTCCTCTGAGCCAAAAGCTATTAACTCTGAGAGGGAAAGGCATTTCCTCCTTGTAAATGCCATATTAAATTATTATTATTTTATTTGGTAACAGGGAAAAGCCCATCAGAGCTATACTGCACAAGGTGAGCAGGGAATGGTAAATGGAGAGGAGATTTTCTAAAGACCACCTAAAGATGCTGGGCTCTGGGGGGTGAAAGGGGAAGTGAATGCTGATGTCATGCTAATATGATTTGGTCACTAATGAAAAAAAAAACTGAGAACCACAACTTTATGAGAAATTTTCACCAAATTTTAAATATGGCTAAGCTGTGGTCGGAACTATGTGCAATTAATGCTGCAACTGTAGGGATGGGCATTTATAGTTATAGTTATTGATACCAATGCCAATATTGGTTCTGCTCTGTGATCTGATTCTTTATTGATTCTTGTGGCTACACCAGTTTTCAGGGTCAGCAATGTCAAACACATGTCACAGCACATTCAATGCCACGCTGCACAGACAAATGCATCAGCAAGTTGCTGCTGTTTCCAGCCCTGCTTGAGATTATACAAATATACTTGATGTTGTACAGGTATGGTAAAGCCACATCTTATCTACAATGATACCATCTTGGATTTCTGTTGTGTTTTTTGAGAATTTAGTGGAAGGAATTGACTGATAAAGAATTGCTAAGACAGATGTTATAGATTCCTTTTGGTAGTTCTTATCAGTTCTCAACAAGAAATAGTTTTCTATTCCCACCCTGAAAACGGACTCATCAATCTTCTTGTCCCTGTGATGAACAGAACAGGCTTGTAATTCTTCTCTCCATTAATTTGAGGGGAATATTACAAATATTGTGAAATAAATAATTTATTCAATTCCAAGATCCAGGTGTTTTAGACGTTTCTTTTCTTCTGAATGGTCCCTGTTTCTCTCTTGAAAACATCTGAAGAAGTTTTATCCTGTTTCCTTACATGGAGTTGTGATATGGAGGTGAGCCTTCATTATGTCACTTATTGGGGCTTTTCCATTCGTGGTACAGTGTCTGCTCAATTTGACTCAACGTTGCATATATTGGGTACTATCGGCTTGCTTCTGCATTACAATATAGAGTCAGCGGACACTTGCATAGGTTCACCATTTTAGTACCAGATTGGAGCTCCTTTTGCCATCAGAGGTGCCTTAATTCTTTGTGTTTTAGACTTATGCAGTTGCAGCTGGTTTGCTGGCTGTATGATCGAAATCTCCTGTTCAACCACATCCCAGATCTAGTGACTGTGGAAAGCACTGGAGCACAGTGAACTCATTGTCATGTTCAAGAGATGATTTTATCTTTGTGACGTAGAGAGTGGTACTGGGGGGCCCAAAATGAGCCAAGAAAATAAACCTGACAACATCTCCCTTCCACCATCAGCGTGACCTGTTGAAACAAGGCAGGATGGATCCATGTGGTCTGGTTTTTGTGCACAATTCTGACCCTGTCATCTAAATATGGCATCAGAGATCAAGACTCATCAGAATAGATAACAAATTTTCCTATCTTAATTGTCCAGTTTTGGTGATCATGCAAACTGTAGCATCAGTTTCCTGTTCTTACCTAACAGGAGTGGCACCTGAATTGGTCTTGTGCTCCTGTAGCCTGTTGCTCCAAGACTCTGTGTGTTGAAATGGTCTTCTGCATGCCTTGGTTTAAAACAAATACTTGTTGTCATTCTATCATCTCAAACCTCTCTAGCTCTTCTCCTCTGGCCTCTGACGTAAACAAGAAATTTTTGCCGCTTGCTGGATATTTTCTCTTTTAAAGACTGTTCTCTGTAAACCCTGGAGAGACTTGTGTGTGAAAATCCAAGTAGGTCAGCACTTTCTGAAATACTCAGACCAGCCTGTTTGGCACAAACACCCATGTTCATTCATTTGAATTATGTTTCTCCTCCATTCTGATGCTGAGTTTGAACTTCAGCAGGTCATATTGACCATGCCAACATGTCTGAATGCATTGTGTTGCTGCCATGAGACTGACTGGTGAGCTATTTGCATTGGATGTACCTAGTCCATCATATTTGGTGAAAGTATGACTTTAAATAACGTTTTACCTCCTTTTTAGTGATATAATACAGACCCAAGCACAATCTACACCTCCCCTCACTGGCCATTTAAACAGTGTCGTTTTTTGGCTCTAAAAGTGCATCATGCCAGTGATTCAGCACAAATGTGCTACGAGAGAAACTCCAGGGTACTCAGGCCTCTGCCAAATGAAAATGTGAATGAACAGTTGGACAGAGAGGAAGGGGAACAGCCTCAAAAACCTGCCTGGCTGTTCCTGCAGGTTGATCTGGCCCAGAAGTCTTGCGGTTTGGCACCGTAGGTCTGGCCTCTGTGTAAGAGACACCTGGGCCAAAATGGCTGACCATGATATTCTCAACGTTTGGGGGACTGCAGGCCGTCTTTATGCTGGGAAACAGCTGCCAAAAAGGTCCACAGTGTGCAATGTGATACCCTGTAAATTTTACACAGAGGAAATGTATGTCATTAAGACTGCTGATACATCGGAGCCAGTCCAGCGACCAGGGCATTTTTAATGCTTTATTTCTAGCATAATGTCATGGTAACTAAATAGTATTGAATAAGTTTGTTCTGTCAAAATTTGAATAAACAGGGAAAATTCTAAATCATACAAGTTTGACAGTTCGGTAAAACTCTTAGTTTAAGGTTTGTGATGCTACACATCTCAAGTTTAGCATATTTAACAGACTTATATAGTGGAGCTCTCCCAGGTTGAAACTGTTGGTATAAAAAAATCTTAGGTTAGCTTAAACACATACCATCAGTTTTAAAAATGAAAAATTCCTTTTTTTTTATTTGACTTCCTTCTTATGACCTGTCAAAGCACTGACAGTTGAAGAACTAGATGCTAATAGCTTTGTAAATAAAGCGGCATGGCTAGTTTAAGTAGTAGATTTTAAGTTTAAATGTCAAGTGTTAGCTCAATTGATGTAAGCTCACAGCAAAGACTTTATTAATTTTATTTTCACGATGGTCCAGAGTAGCATGGGCTTGACTCTTCTTAATTACAATTTGAGGGGGCTCTGGGGTAAAAGGCCTGGGACCACTGGGACAATCATAAAAGAAGTAAATTTGACTCAATAATGGGATTCATTATAATCAATTTTCTTACTTTTTACAACACAGAAACAAGACAAATTGTATTGGCCTTGTAGCTAGATCAAGCATGTATCAGGAATACTAGTTAAGCCAGTCAACATTAGCTCACAGTTGGATTGTAGCTGCCCATGGCCCACCACGTCCAATCCAAGATGGTTTGTTTGTGTTTTTGAGTCAAACAAGACTCAGGTAAAAGATATCAAACTCAAATCACAAAAAAATTTCAGGAGAAATTCAGACACTTAGGATATTACTAAGCTATGATTTGGCAATAGATGTTTTGAGATCTAATGACTTGCTAGTTGTTGCTAAAACAAAGTTTTCTTCTGCTCTTCTCCTCAACAGGTAAACCAACAGGCTATGGGCCCAATGCACGGCGGTCACGTGGCATTGTGGACGAGTGCTGCTTCCAAAGCTGTGAGCTGCGGCGCCTGGAGATGTACTGTGCGCCTGCCAAGACTAGCAAGGCTACCCGCTCTGTGCGCGCGCAACGCCACACAGATATGCCAAGAACGGCGAAGGTTAGTACCAACGGGCACAAAGTGGACAAAGGCACAGAGCGTAGGACAGCACAGCAACAAGACAGGACAAAAAACAAAAAGGTGAGCATGACAACACATAGATCTACTCCAAAAATAAAATGATTTCAGCGTTTATGCTAGGCTAAGCTATCAAGCTAATGATGCAGTTTACAGATGTCATATTTTCATCAAACTCTTTCATTTCAAGGATTCGAAGGTTCACTCCTGCTACCATCTTACTTAAGCAGCATTCATACGCTGATGTTTTGGCTAACTTTTGCCAACTTAGACTGTAGCATCAAGCAGCGTTGAGTTAAGCTAGGCCACGCAATAAGTTAACATCAACAAGTCTGATACAACACGCTTGTACCTCCATCTTTGATCATTTCAACGGCCGTGTTCATCTCTGCCCAGTCTAGCAGCTTCCTTCTCAGGACTGGACTCGTGTAGCGAGACTTGAGGTGCCTTTTTGCTGACAGCCATTCTCCATCCTCTTGGCATGGTGTCAGAATACTGAGACCAGCTGCACATGGCGAAATAGCATATACGCCCACTTTATATGGCATTTCTTGGGTGATGTTGCAATATGTCAGAGTTCAACTGCACAAAGCTACATTAGGCCAAAGTTCCTGTGCACATCTATGTTGGCAAATGCTAAATCTGTCTCGTTAGGGGGCCATCAGGAAACATCATACTCCACTAGCATGTTTCTGTTGAAACATCAACATGAACTAAACACAGCAACATTAACCTAGAAATGTACTTTCACCAAAGTGTTGGTCAACATTAGCTAATATACGTCAATGTGTGAATGAGCTTCTAGGAAAACATTCTTAATTTGTTTAACTTGAGTGTCTTTATTTGTCTTTTACAGAGACCTGCAGCTGGGCATAGTCATTCATCATTTAAGGTATGCAGTCCTCTAAGTTTCATCCTACTTTAGGATTTGATGATGCAACTGTGCTCTGCAAAATCATACATTCTCAATGCCATCCCTCGAGAGCTTGAAAGTAGAACAACCTCTATTTTTAAACAAAGGGTTTCATTTTAAAGTCTTACTTTATTGTCCAAAGAAAGAAAGTGTGATGTCTAAATGTGGATCATGATTCGTCTCCTCGTTGTCATCCAGCGTGGTGGTGTGATCCTTTTAAGATTGGACCGTGTGCTTTCTATCCTCCTTTAAAAAAAGAAAACCATTAGCAAGAGAAGGAACTAAGTGGTTTTTGTGGTAGAGCCAGTGGCACTCCCGCTCCCCAGGCGGGATCTCTGCTCTGCTACTGTACATTATGTGCTGAAAATCTGCCGTCTCACCATAACACACGGGCACATGCAAGGTGCTGGAGATAAGGAACTGCATTACGTGAGCAGAAGCTCCCACATCACTCGTGTTTGCTCAGTAATGAATAATTGCACATTGTAATCGGTTGTATACTAAGTTTAATTTTATTATAAAAACTCAGCAATGCATGTGCAGTGTTGTGCAAAAGTGTGCTTTAAGTGGGCTAACGCAAAGTTCAGTTCACACATCCTGAAATAGATTTGCCATTAATTTAAGTTGTTCATGCTTTTGTTGTTTTTTCACTTTAGCACTTCTTTTTAAGTTTTACCCAAACTGAGGCCATACAAACTTTAAGTCACAAAGTTTAATTATTTTTATTTTATAGGGTGAAGAGTGGGCAAATGCTATGATCAGTGAACATTAATGATGGAGTACACCGTACATAATCACTTCTTATTTTGTAGGTTGTTCTATGCAGCAGGTGTGGTTTAGGCAGTACGGTACATTTAGTCATTTTTCAACAAAAAAAAAAAAACATTTTAATCTTAGGTCAATCGAAAGAAAAAAATCACGCTAAAACATTTTTGGGTCAGTTTCATGTCAAAATACAGTATGCAACTTTTTGAATTTAGGCATTATTCACGCAGAAAAACATGAAAGTGTATAACTTTTGGTCCCCTTGCACTTTGTGAAGGACTTTTCAACATTTTACCTCTTGATTAGTCTTTTTTTTTAAATGACCAACAACATATGACTTTTTGGTAAATTTTCATGCCCACAGAAAAATGGCAAACTTGACTTTTGGGGCATTTTATAGGCAAGAATACATATTGTTGCGTGGCTTTGAGTCATTTTGTTTTCTTAAAACGTGAGAAAAAAATCCACATTTTACCTGCTGGTCAATATTTGAAAAGTTGCTGTGTCATGGTCAGACCACAAACGATTACTATTTTTTGCTTTTCATACTGTTTCCATGCAAGAAAACATGCTTGTACATGAAATTTTCCCTTTAAAACAACCTTTCCACATGTTACCTTTTAGTCGATTCTTTAACGAAAGTAGGGTCAGAGAATGTCCATGTCAGAACATGCTAGTGTATGACTTTGTTCCTTTTTAACCCAGAGAATACTTGACAGTTAAAAAAAAGTCACTATCAGTTTTCATGACCAAAACAACATGCTAATTTTTTTTTTCTTTTTTTTCTGGGCTTTTTATGGCCTTTATTTGATAGGACAGCTGAGAGAGACAGGAAAGCGGGTGAAGAGAGGGGGGACGACATGCAGCAAAGGGCTGTGGCTGGGATTTGAACCAGTAGCTGCTGCTGGGGGTTAGCAGCCCCGTACATGGGGCGGACGCTCTACCAACTGAGCTAATGTCCACCCCTCAACAACATGCTAATTTTGACTTTTGGTGTACTCATGGAACATATTGATTAATCGATTTAAGCACACAGAAATAAAATAAAATCAGTTAATCTAGGTGTAATTTTTAGCAAGCAGGGGCCGCTTCCTGCTTCTGCGACACTTTGTTGACGAGGGCTGCTGCTATCAGTCAAATGTGTTGAGCTAAAGAAATGTTCTCGAAATCAAATTCAGCAAATTTGGATTTCCTAACTCCAAGCAAATTGTTCGGGACATTAATTGAGAGATGCAGCGAAAAATGCCTTTGAATGGTATTAAGAATAGGACCAAAGTATCATGATGCACAACACGTAGCTATTTCAAAGACTACATTCATTCTGTTGCAGTAAAACAATTCAATAATATCTAAAGCGAAGTGTTAGTGTTATTCTCTCTGGGGACCAGTCCAAATGGTTTTAGAGGAACCTTAACCCTATAAAGCCAATTGTATCATATTTGATACATACTTTTATAAGACCTATCTACTCAATATGATCAACAAATTACAAAAAAAACATCTGAATACAATCAGATACATGATAAAAATGTCCTGAAATGGATTATCAGTTGCCAAAAACACCTAATGTATCAAATGAGATATGAAAAATCTCTATGTTAAATTTTATGGACATTTTGATTTTTATGGATTTTAGCAGAAAGTGAAACAAACATTTCAGCTCCAAAAATTAGAATTTTCTGGCTATAATCTACGGTCTTGGGCCTTAAATGGTTAACTTTAGAGCTCCATCTGAAAAGTCTAATTTTTCCTAGATCTCTTTTTGATTGTTGTAAAACACATTGCCAAAATTTGTTTCAAAAGTACTCTTTGAATAAAGTTATTATTATTATTACTAAACTCTCACATAGGAAGCACAATGAAGAGAGCATACAGAGCCAGCAGGGAAGCTCAGAGCTGTGGGTGTTGACTTTTAGACTGTCCCACCAGTCGTGCTCCTGATAGCTTTAATGCACCACAGAGCCTCAGACAGAATTAATGTAAGATGATGGCAGAGCTTCACTGCAGTAAGTGTAAAGGACTGTAAAAGGGCGACTGACACGTGCTCTTGTGCTACTATATGTGCATGTTTGTTTTTGTTGCAATTTTGCTGGGTATATCCCACAACTCTGAAATATTTCTGACCCTTCTTTCTTCTTTCTTGCAGGAAGTACATCCGAAAAACACAAGTCGAGGCAGCACAGGGGGCAGAAATTACAGAATGTAGGGGAGCAACGAATGGACAAACGCCCAGCGACATGGGAAGAGAGAAGGGAGTGGCCTTACCTGGTACCCCTGTGGAATGGTTCACTGTAAAACAAAACAAAAAAGGAGGCTAAGGATGGTCTGAGGTGCTCTTAGAGATGATAGATCTCAGAAGTGTTGGAGATGTTTGGTGAGGGATCTTGTGATTATTTTAGTACACTGCACCATTCCATAATGGGAGGATTTCTTTGTTAACGCAATGTAACAAACTAGTTTAGCTGCTGAGACACAAACAAGAGCTTATTATACCTCCAAAGTGTGAGCTGCAGCGTCCTCTGGCTCCAGGAAAAGGTGGGAAAGGATGTGGGCTCCGGCCAATCAGAGAGCGGCAGGCTTTGTTTGAGAGAGTGGTCGATTCTGTCCCTCGAACTTTGCAGAGATAATGTTTTTAATCTGGGAGAGTGGATTCCTTCAGACAGGATACTTAGCCACAGGTCACATATACTACTCAAGATAAAGTATGTTATTTTTATGCACCATGCATTGCTGAGGGATTTCTGTGAGTTTAAGGTTTTTCTTAATGGAAAAAAGACCAGGTGGTTCTGTGATCAGTATTTTAGAATAGCCCAAAATAAATCTCCACCATTCATTGACAAAAAGCAGCATTCTTTTATCAAAGTGGAAACTTTAAACGTTGAAGTGTGTTCCAGTTCTTGGCTTAGCTTCAGGAAGTGCTAACAGGCCACAAAAAACTGAATCCAAAGTCCTCTGTAACAGCAGGTCAAGTACTATTTGAGGATGTACAAGGAACCGTGAGTTCTACCAAAACACAATAATGATTAACCAAAAAAAACAAAAATTAAATAACCAAGAGCAAAATCAAATCAAAGTTTCTTTGGCTTGTCAGACTCTGCTTCTTGTGTGACTGTCGAAAATGGGTCATTCAGAGGGAATCAAAGTGCATTTGGCAAAAGTCGTTGGAGTCGGTCAAATTGCGACAATCAGGCAAATGTTTGTCGTCTGAATCCGTTTCACATGTCACCACTGTGGCCAGATCTGATTTTTACTGTCAACAATCCAGTGGCTGCCGATGAGTTGAGGTCTGTGTTCAAGGTCAAGCATAAGCCATCAAACTTTAGTAACAGCAAGTCAACAGAAATCAAATTTAGAAATGCTCACTGCATGATGCTCCAACAGAAAGATTTTAGAGGCTCCATTAGAAGCTTCAGAGGGAAAAGGTATACTTATGATGCTATGTCTTTACAATTTTTTTAGGAAGATTTTCAACCAAAAGTATCAGGAACTTTAGGGGTATAAAGACATCCATAGTAATTTGAGGTTTCAAATCGACCTTAAGACCAAAATCAGGCCAGTGATGTGGGGAAAAGCAAAAATAATAGCTTCTTTAACCACCACTCTAACAGGTCACCGTGAGAGAAGACAAAACAATGAAAAAAGATTGATACCACATAATGGGATAGACAGGCTGGCATCACCATACATGAAAATTTCATTTAGCCTGTTTGCATGTGCTGCTGTATCACACCATCTGTCAAAGGCTTTCTCTCATGACCACATTTACACCTCACGTTCATATTAACACCTTCACTGAGTATTTGGATCTCAAGATAATCATAAATCCAAGAGGGTGAATCTGCAGGTGCTGATAATGTCTGGAGCAGAAGATGGTAGGGGTGCCAAGCCTGGTCGCATTTCACTATAAGTTGAGTTACTGGTTCAGTCTAACCAGTACCTCACATGGGTCGTTTACAAAATGGTTTATCGTGTCTGAATTTTAAAGCAAAATGAGGAAGAAAAACAGTCAAAAGGATTAAACTATCCACAAGCCCAGGGGTGGGCAACTATCAATACCAAAAGGGCCACATTCATTTTTCTAAAGTGCCCGAGGGCCACACTGTTACATATTGTTGGCACTGTCAACAAAAAAATATATAAATAAACAAAAAATAACAAAGATAAAGCTTAACCAAGGATTATACCAACACTTACATATTCTAACTCAAACACAATTTATAGTAAAAAAAATATATCTAAATGAGCATGACACATGTTTAAAGCTAATTGAAACTTCTTTTAATGCAATAAAAGAACAAACATTTACCAGTTTTTAAAGCTCAAATATATTACCATTGTTTCCAAATATGTTTTTTACCAATACTATAAATTATGTTTTAATGCCTCATAAGATATTTTTTAGAGACACAATCATATCTAAGTGAGAATTTTATAATTACTTGTAAAAAACAATGCACGTACCAGCGATTTAAGTTAAGGAAAATATTTTATTACTTATCCAGATTTATGCATTATATGGTACTGGTTACTCATGATGTATCATATTTAGCATCTGTTGTTTTGTTTCTTCATTTTTCCAGCTTGTTTTGGTTTTTTGTGGAAATGACTGGTGGGCCACATTGAGCGAGGCGAAGGGCCACATATGGCCCACAGGTCGCAAGTTGCCCATCCCTGCACTAGCCTGTTAGCACATATCTAATTCATCCCCATTAATTTGTTTTGAAAACATACTCAGTACTAAAATATATGGCCATGAACTGAGAGGCTAGCAGCAACTCTTGCGACAGCTTTTCTCCCTCATTTGAACCAAAAAATGATCTTATGAAAATTAGTAAAATCCTGTGGGAGACTGGTTATTTGTAAGTGAGTGAGTTCAAATCCCAGGTTGTCATCTATTTGCAAAGTATAAATAAAACCCTGTCGAGACGGTCAGCACTGCTGTCTCTCTTTAAGTTCCTGTACGACCTTCCACGCAGGAACTTTTAATAGGTCACTATAAGGTCTATGAGATGCACATTCCCATACCATCTTTCATCCAAAAGGTTTGCTGCAGTCAATGCAGCACTGTAAATAGCTTATTTCTGTTCATGGTGTTAAATATGGCAAACAGCTGCTTCACTGGTCGAAACAATCAGTAGATGAAGCAACAAAAACCACTTTGTACTGGCCCGTCATGTAAACCACCGAGTGGGTAGCCTGTCTATTGGGCTGTGAGTCTGCACTTGTCAATAATTCCTGCATGGAAAAAGCAGATTAAAGAGTAACCAAACCCTAAAGCCTATTTTGATTTTATGCAGGATTTGTGAATAAGCATTGTAATAATTAGGGAACGCGGTTGACATTGCTACTAGCCTGACTTACGTTGCTGTTTGGTCAGACTATAAGCCCTGCCTTAACTGTGTCTCCTCTATTGGTAGGTAGGTTGATCCAAAGTAGGGATGTAACGGTTACTGGTATAATGGTAAACCGCGGTAAAATTTCCCACGGTAATCATTACCGTGTCCTTTTAAAATTACCGTTATACCGTGTTTGATCACCACACTGTGTCAATAACTCACGGTGATGTTGCTCTTTGCCTAAAAAAGGTGAAACTATGGGTGTCTGCCCCTCTGAAGCAGCCGTGTGTCGCAAACAGAGGCACGCATACGTAGCTTGTTGTACAAATTAAGTACAAATTCGTTTTTTTCTATTCTTGTAATTACACACAGTTTAAGCATTTATCACAAAATAACGACAAATGCTTGCAAGAATTTTTTACTTTTATTTCTAATGATTTTTTTTTAACAAATTTACTTATAGGACATTTCCGGACACAACTGTTGAGAAAAAAAGACAAAAGGGCTGTTAAAATGATAATATTAAGGGGGCAAAATGATTTCAAGACTGTGTATAAGTACTTTTTTCAACATTTTGAGCACACTGCAAGTATACCGCGATAATAATGATAATCATGATAATCATGATAATTTTGGTCACAATAACCAGGATATGAAATTTTCATACCGTTACATCCCTAATCCAAAGTGAGGCTGAAAAGGGGGACACAGAATGGCTGCATTTTGTGTCCGAAATAGTGTTGTTGATCAGTTATGGTCCAAAGCTCAACATATTGCACTTGAATTATGCATAATGACTGCCCTCTACAGACTGAAACCAATTTACTGCTTTTTAATTTTACTCCTGGCTGATCTCTGGAACCATCCTCTTTTCCCACAACGGTTACCTTCAGTCGTAGGTGAAATTTGCTGCTATTCTATTATTTCCCATTTAAGTTCTCTGTTGTACATACATGAAAGTAATTTAGGTTGAAGCAGCCAACTGCGGAAGTTTGCTAGCAACAGTGGACTTCCCCTATCAGACATAATTAGAAGTCTGGGAAGTGTAGTTTGTAAGTTCAAGATTGTTATTTATCTTAAAAGATAGTTGATAAAACGAAACCTTTGTCTTTTATAGTAGCATTTAACTTTGTCTCACACCTGCCCCGCTTGTTCCAACTCTACCGGTCTCGTCTAACAAATAAAATACACAAAGTAGGGGTGGGCAATATGGCAAAAATATCATGTCACGATTTTTTTAATGTAAAATCACGATTTTATCACGAGTCTTTGATTTTTCTAGACTAATTTGCATGTTTGGCCATTTTTCCCTATGTTTAACATATAAAACATGTAAAACCCTAAAAGAAAAAAAATGACAGTTTAAGCCAAAGAAACTTTCTGAACAGGTTTTAATTTAAATATTGCAGTTTTATAAAAATGTGCAATAAATGTAAACATGAAAGGTAATGAACAACATTATCTCTTAAAGTGGAACAATTTAGAACAAATGTTGTCTAACTGCAATGTCTATAATCTGAGTGAATAATACAGCTGCTTTAGAACAGATTTTTGTTCAGACATCTTCAAGCTTTTATCTCCTTTTTTCTTTCTGCCATGGCTTCACGCTACATAACCAAACGGGAGATCCCACCATGCACTGCGCGTAATGTGCTATGATTGGTTAGTCGGGTGTGCGTCAAAGTCTCTGCGCCCACACAGACGATCTGACGATCTTTCTGCTTAATGAGATCATCCCCACGTTATAATCCTTAACAATTTAATATCCTCATATCGCACACCACTAACACAAAGGCAGCAAATACTGTAGGATGTTGTTATGTATGATGAGGTCATAATGCATACTAAAACTTCAGGATGGATGCACCCTTACCAAAACTCTGGGTTTGGTTACTCTTTAGGAGCGACATTTTCATGGAAAAGTCACATTATGGACTTGATATCACACAAGAAGGCAGTAAAACTACTTCTGGGAGATTTCTAAAATCAAACAGCAGCCTTTATACCAGTGCAGCTCATAATCCAGATTTTATGATAAATCAGTTACACTGTGGCTAAGTTAGACCGCCCTAAAAATGTCTTAGTACTTGTGTGCTAAGTTTACAGAGGTAAAGAGCTTTATTTTAGTTCTTGCTTGCACTGTGTTGCTTTTTATCAGTGCAAGGGTACCAAGAAAACCTGCAAAATCAAACAAGACAAAAACACACAAGGTGACACAATTTGGCACTGGTGGATGAAAACGGCGAATCTTCCTGTGAATGTGAGATACAGCACACATGAAACAGAACACAAACACGCCAACAAAGCACCCACAGTGTCGATGAGCGTTGTGTAACTGTGAGCAAGGGTCAAGCGCACACAAACACATGTGTTTCATAAAATGCCAGTTCTAGGAAAATCCTTGCATGGGGACTGACCATCAAGCCTGTTTGCTCAAGCCTCTGCGTGGATTTCAAGTTATTTTATCTCACAAAATTTAAAAAAAAGAAGAAGAAAAATGCCCAAGACATCTCATCTCTGGCTCTGCCTCCTCTGCCTGTGTATAATCAAACAGTACTCCCATTTATGTTAACCTATGCATTACTATCATTCATTGTACATGATGGTTTCATATAACAAAACTGTATTAAGAATCCTATCCACTGTATAATGGTGCTATTTTGTAGTTTGTTACTTGCAAGAGATGGCTAAGACAGACAGATGGCAGGGCTTACATCGGAGGTCTTCCCTTTTGCACAGCCTTGTGGCCACCATTTTAATAGTGTTTTTATTTGTAAGCTGTTTCAATAAGGTAGTCGTGTAAGCGAGTAAATGTATCTGTGTGAAATCTGTGAATGCATGGAGATTAAAATAAGAAAATAGAAAAAGAAAATACAATGCTGTGGTCCCAAGACAGGAAAATGCTATTTTTTCTACTGTTTTTGAATTATTTTCTCAGCAAAGATCCCTAATGCCAAATAACTTGACAAAAGTACTGTGAACTGTAATTCTTCCAATTGTATTAAGATTGTTCAAATTCATGGTTTGCTTTTGTCTGTCCTGAGACGTGTGTACATGCACTTCACTGGAAGCCAATGTGTTAATTACAAAACCTCTTAAAGCGAGACTTTATCATTTTTGCCCAACAGTGCTTCCTGTAGCTTCAAGCCAGTATTACAAGGCAGATACTCAGAAGAATGTCATTATTTAATGTATTCCGTTAGCTCCAAAGAAAGCAAATGTTTGTTTACCAGGCACAAGCTGAAATGAAATGCAAAGAATAAATACATTTTTATTATTGACCAAAAATGCCACAGAGCAACTGGCTTGAAATAAATATATTCAGCTTTGAACATCATCACCACTTAATGGCTACTCTAAAGCCATATGCTAAGGGGCTAGCTAGCTTAGCATGGAACAAAACAAGGAACCAGAACAAATAACTTTTTTTTTTGTAAAGTTAAGAAACCCTTTCGTCAACACCTCAAAGCCTGTTAACACCTACATGCCAAACAAAAGTCATATATATTACAATATACGCAGCTCACAGTAAGTGGTCCACTTGTTAATAGTAACTTATTGCTTGCAGCTACAATTTTTATGCTAAAACTAGCTAGGAAGTAAAACTTTGATCAGAGACGTTAACACCACTTTTTTTATTTCAATCGTCAGGCTTCCATCAGAGGCTGGCTAGCTTAAAGTAACAAAGAAATGGGACACGCATACACCACCTTTGCAGTGTTGCCAACTTAGCGACTTTTCAGACCCCTTTAGCGACTTTTTTTTTCAAAAAAGCGACTAGCGACAAATCTAGTGACTTTTTCTGGTGTTAGTGGAGAGTTTTCTGGTGTTTTGGAGACTGACGTGAACGTATCATTCTGCAGTTACTGTCCTCAACAAGCAACGGGCGCTCGCTGCCGTGAGCCCCTCCCCCGTCCCAAAGCACTCACAGGCGGTGACGTCTCGCAGCCTCGTGCAGCAGTCCCAGCTGCAGGCAGAGCAGAGAGGAGACCCTCACCCCTCCGAGTCCAGATGCAAATGAAATGGGCATGCGCAAAGCCGCTTTTGGCTTGCAGAGCGGGATCACTCTATCGCTGCAAGCATTTCACTCACTGCCAGAGTGTGGTTTTTTTTGGTCACTTTGCCGGTCCCAAGCCCGGATAAAGGAGGAGGGTTGGTTGTAGAGCTAGTAATTCCACCCCACATACCAATCATGTGATTAAATTTGCTATTATAACATTTAACAATACAGGACAAAACTAGCATTAAAATCATTTAATGCTGTTAATGTTGAAGTTATTTTGTTTATTTGTAGTTCTAAACATATTCAGGGTGTTTTTTACTCACTTTTGTCTCTCCCATGATGTTATTCCTCTCTCCTACAGCGTCCATTACAATTCATGCAAATTGCCGATTATGCAAAATAGGTGATGACGTCATTTAGCGACTTTTAGCGACTTTTGGGACAGCCAATAGCTACTTTCCTTACTGAGGAGTTGGCAACACTGCACCTTTGAATATAATGTTTAATGAGATGCTTGCATAAGGAGCTAGATAGTTAGCTTAGTCACAAAAACCTGGGACCTCTTTAGACTTCAATGATTTATCTAAATTGCTTACCAGCATACAGTTCACAATAATTGGCTTATCAGCAAATGATAACTAGGCTTTAATTGGCCTATAAGTTTGAAGAATGTAAGTTATGCTAGGAACTGCAACTTTTATACAACTACTAGCTTGAAATACAATCCTTTATATAAAACACTGACATCACTCATGTTGTGTTGAATGTTAGGCTTCCTTCAAGAGCTATGATAGCTGAAGTGGATAAAACAGAAAGCAGAGCCAATTAACTTTTTCAAAGTTACAAGACACCAGAGGTTTAAATACCTCATTTTCCGATAAACAGCAAAGTAATCCTCATTAAACTCTAAAACCAAGTAAGCAGTTTGAATGCTATAGCGCAATCTGTGGCAGCAATTGAGAATTTTAATATGATGGTTTATTAAAAATTGGACATAGCACATATGAAATTGCCTTCACTGTGATGTTGACAATACAGTGTCTAGTATATGGGACAAACTAAAATGCTGTGTAACAAGTGTTAAACTATCTCACGAGTAAGCTAGCTAGGAGAGAGTTTCTCTTAAAATGAGGCACAGAGCTGCACAAACTTACTGCCCCTAAAACCACTTTAAACCTGGTCTTAAGTCTGAAGCCTGATATTTAGGGAATGCATCAAAAGCTGAAGCCACATCCACTTCTTTGAGGGGGTCAGATTGTGTTTATTTTCATGCACATTAAACAGACTGTTCTGAACAGGGCTGAAACAGAGGGATTTATAGGCATGCCAAAATCTGATATTTAAGTGGATTTTAAGCAAAACACTTAAAAAACATTGAATATGTCTTTGGACCATGTAAACCTGTTGTTTTATGTAACCTTAGCTCATTCGCTGAGATAAGCTTGGTCTACTGAAGCTAAAAATTGTACTGGATTAAGACAGGTGGTAGTGTTTGGAAAATACCAAGAGTGTTTTTTTTTTAATGATTTTTGTTTTCATCCCAGCAAAGAAGAATTTGATATTTCAGCAAAAATGACAAAGTCTTGCTTTAAAAAAGCCAGGAGTTTGATTTATTTCGACCAAAATGTTTATTTGCAGCTCTCCGAATTATAATGTATTTTCACATTTTGATTTTAAAGTGTGTTTTTTTTTAATGATTAGAGTTTTGAATGGGAATTTAAATATGCACCTTGTTGTCTATTTTTTACAAGTACAGTCGACCTGGCGGCTGAAATGAAAAAGAACTAGAACTTTAGATATGACGTAAAACCAAAGACTTTTTAATGAGAACATAGCCTCACTTATTGTTGTTATTATGCCGTGAAGTAATCCAGATCATTCAATATTTTTAAATGCCATCCTTGTCTGAAATGCACTGCAGCTACAGTTCACCCTTCACACACTGTCTCTGGTACCTGAAATAAATACAGCTTGGCAAAGTGAGCCAGACAAATGTTCCTCAGTGGTATATATTTGGAGCAGCAATGAGGAAACCTGCAGCAACCGGCTTTCAAACATCAGACCATGAACTAATCAAACTTTGCTGTACGTCACATGTATAAAATGATCAATTAAGTCTGAAAAATGTGGCAGTTTGTATTAAGAAATGTAATTTCCTGACGCTCGCTGTCCAATAAACTGTTTGATTACAGCGCTGTTGTTTATGGTGCTCGATTGCCTTCTGTAGAAAAAAAATACTGACAAATTGTTCACCATTCCTGCTGAATAAACCACTTGTCAACGTCAGAACTGACTGCAGAGTTTTTCTCATGCATGCATGTACACTCACGAAACCTCAGGGGCAACGTCAAGCTGTAAGAATTACTCCCTCTATTACGCAACATGTTACTCCATGCAGCTTTCATGAGCGACCCTGTGGATTCACACACATTAACAGAAGAAAAAAATCTATAAAAGAACGTGCGGCTACTTTAATATTTCAGCAAGAGACCACTGCCATGTGTAGTGATGACTCTGGAAATGCTACGGCACCAGAGGGGGTCTCTCATGAAGCTAGCCCAACAAACTAAGGCTGTCTGTCAATAAGTGCTGGTTTATGAATTTTCTCTATTAAGCTAACAGGATGTAAAACCCACCAGAAAGGGGCTCTAGACCAAACAATGCAAGAAAGTCTAGGCCAAAGGTTATGCAACCACAAGAGAGTGACCTTAATGCTCTGCTGGCAGGAGGAGTATCCCGCTGCCACTTTTAGGCAGGGTGTTGTGTCATACCCCCAATTTGAACTAGAGTGCAAACCTGCACCAAGGTAGCGCACATATTGCTGTTTCATCTACAAGCAATAGTTCTATGATAAAGTTACCATCATAATATGATTCCCTGACCCTGAAAACCCACACCTAGCACTTATGGCCCTTTTCCACTTGCACGCCTTGGCCCTGCTCTACTCGGCCCTACTCGATTTGCAGCGTGTTTCCACTAGCCTGGTACCTCCTAAAACAAGCTAGCTTTAGTACCTACTCCGCTCTGGTTCCAAGCGAGCTGAGTCGATACTAAAAGATGACGTCACCGACTGCCGACTACTGATTGGTCAGACAATGTCGTCATCGATGAGTCACGAGCGCGACGACCTGGCATTCTAGCGGTAGCTACCATTAGCTTACCCTCATACGTCTTTTCTTTGCAGCTCGATTGCTCTCGTCCTCGGCTTCATTCTGTTGTATAGCTTCCAAAACTCTCCTGTGCTTCTCAAGGGGTATTTCTTCTTGCCACCTGCAGCCTTCTTCTGCTTTCCTTTTTTAATCAGTTTGTGACAAAAAGCCACAGATTGTTGTGTCGCGCTCAAAATGACGTCACCGCAGTGCCGCTCACACTGTTGGGCAGGCGACTGGGGCTAATTGAAAAGTAGCACAAGGCGAGTAGAGTAGGGCTAATGGAAAAAGGCCATTAAAATCATAATGATATCATTATTAGTCAATTAATAGCCAAAAATGATTGTGTGCTAACGGCAGTTGTCTGAATCAACCAAAAAATCGAATCATTTTTAAGTTGGGTCATTACCAACATCTGAAAAGTTCAGCAAAGTCTGTCCAGTAGTTTTTTGTGCAATCCTGCTGATAAACAAACAAACATATAGTAGCAAAAACGTAATGTACTTGGTGGGGGTAACAACACTCAGAAATGCAGGCAGCTTCTCTGAGCCTGAGCTCATCTGGGATGGACTGATGCGACGTTGAACAGAGTGAAGAAGAGTCCACATTTCAAATTACTTTTGTATTTTTGTAAAGTATTACTTCAGTTCCTCTTGTCTGGAGGTGAAAAGGACTGAAACGCAGCATCTGTGATGGTGTGAGGATGTGTTAGTTCCCATGGCATGGGTAACCTGCACATCTGTGAAGGCATAATTAATGCTGGCAGGTAAATACAGGGTTTGGAGCAACATGCTGCCTTTCAAGTCTTTTTCAGGGACATCCCTGCTTTTGTCTTTAAGACAATGCCAAACACAATGTGCACTTGTTACAACAGCATTTTAGAAAAAGAGTGCAGGACTGGATTGGTCTGCCTGCAGTCCAGACCTGTCTCCTTTTGAAAATGTGTGGGGTATTATGAAGCTCAGAATACAACAACAGAGATCCTGGACTGTGGAATGACTGAGATCATACATCAAGTACATCAAGTATGAATAGGAACTAATTCCACACATAAAGCTTCAACAATTGGTGTCCTCATTTCATAAATACTTACTGAGTGCAGTTTAAGGAAAGTTAATGTATCACAGTGGTAGACAAGGTCTGTCCCAGCCTTTTGGTAACATGTTGCAGGCATCAAATTTAAAATGATGTTGCAAAAAAACAATGACATTTATTGGCATTAAATATATAAATATATATATTGGCTCTGTAGCATATTCAATTGACTATAGAAATGGTTTACTGTTCTTCTATTAAGACAAAAGGTGTCCACAACTTTTGTCTTAATAGAAGAACAGTAAAACATTTATTCTAAGACAAGATGAATCTAATCAGCAATTGACTATAGATCGAAAAGGATTTGCAAAACATTATTCTTTGTTTTTATTCACACTTTTTCATTCTAAACAATGTCCCAACTTCATTGGAATTTGGGATTGTATGTTAAATCAAAGGTTGAAAATAGATTTAAAAAAAAATAACTTGGGCCAAACTATGGATCTTGAAGTCCTCTCAGACTGACAGGGAAGGTGATCAGAGGTAAAGTTTTGTAATTACAATAATCAGAGCTGACAGGTACAGGTGTATATTCGACTCTGATATATCCACTTGAAGCTGAGAGTCCGACTGATACTTCCTAAAAGGTAGCGGGGTCTGCCTAAGCAAGCAGAGCAGGGTGTGGTGCTCCCAAAAGGCTGGAGCTGCGTGTTCAGCTCTTTGTAGGATGCTTAGACTGACAGCAGCAAGCTGTAACTCACTGTCAGCACTTTTTTAAGCAAATGCAGAGACACAGAGACCCAGATAAATTGGCTCTCTGGCAGACAGTGAAGATCAAAATTTGGAGCAGCAGGGAGGTCGTCGAGGTCCGGGTCATCCCGTCCATCGTGGATGATATTTCATCCTACTGTATGACTAATACAGAATCAATTATCTCACCCTAATGGTCCAATTTCCGACTGCAAGCTTGCAAGATTTGGAGTTCAAATAAATCAGAGAGAAATTTTGTGCAGAGAAACCTGGGCAAGGACCAAGCCAGAACAAAACAGCCAAATAAAGACGAGTGATACAAACGCACAGTATCACTGACAATCCAAACATCATATTGCCTTTAAAACACCCTGTTTACCTCTCTTTGTATGCTGATTCTGGATTTTATGGAGAATCAAGGAGTGCAACACAGACATGTTTGAATAACCTCAAGAACCAGGATGGTTCTGGGAAGAACACAACCCGTTCCCATTGATCTGAGCGCACTCAGAATCCAGTGCATCTGAGGACACAGGATCTGGACCGAGCCCTGAAACACAATCTCTCCACACTCTTCAACTCCTCATCTTAAGCACACAATTGTCTTTTGAATGACCTTGTGGTCTGTTTTACTACACTCACCAATTTTACTACTTATTCTACTGGTTGTTACACAGGAAAAAGTGGTTGTAAGGCTTCGTCGGTCTTCAAATGTTCATTTTTATCCTCGGAAAGACTCCCTGAATGTTAGTTTGCTGGGGTTAGCTTGTGCTTCAGATGTTGTTAACACAGTGTTTGGTTCTGTTTTATCTTGGTGACAATATTTTGAAGCCCCCAGGAAGCTGCTACACACAATTTTTAACCTTCAAGACTTCTTTTATGATACTAACACATTTGTCCCTAAAGGCAAAAAAAGTCAGCTTCCAAAAAATGTTTTTTCTCCCTTTAAACAGGTCAGTATTTTCAAACTACTTTAGCTTGAAACATACATATTAAGTATAAATATAATCAGAAAATAACAAAAAAAAAGTACAGAATGTGTATTCAAAGAAATAATTAAACAAAGAAAAGGGTAGAAAAGAAGACATCAGGTAAAAAGGAATAAGAAAAGAATTTACAAATTGAAAAGGAGGCAAAATGGGGTATGATAAAGCAGGTGTGCAGTTAGACAACAGATAAAGAAGAATCAGGAAAAAATGTGTCAGTGTGAGGAAAGAAAAGGTTTAAAAAGTAATCTGGCAAAAAGATCAAGTCAGAAGGACAGAAATCAGACAGAGTGGCATGAGCAGCGAAGGTATCAGCAAAAAAAAAGATCCAAAATAGCACAAGAAGAAAGAAGTCAGAAAAGGAATAAGACAAGAAGGACTCGGAAGAATAAAAATAAAAGAGTCCGATAAGATGGCATCAGACAAAAAGGGCACAGGAAAGGGAAAGTCAAAGAAAATATAAAGAGTCAGAAAAAAGAATTGGGCAAAAAAGAAAGGTTAGATAAAAATTAAGATGCAAAAGGATTCAGAAGTAAAGGAATCAGATGAAGGTTAAAAAGTGTATCAGAAAGGGAAGAAGGTATCATTTGTAAAGTTGTTACTTTCCTTGTTTCCTTTTCATTCCATCCTTTTACTCCTGACTCCTTTTTTATGCCTCTCATGCTTATTTGTTTTTACCACTGCCAAGGAGGATACGGTTATTACTGGCATTTGTCATTTTGTTTATCTATGAGAATATAACTTTAAAAGTTCCCAACAGATTTTGGTGACATTTGCAGCGAATGGGACATCAAAGTGGTGCACCAGGTAGTGCACGTGCCAAGAAGGTTCCCTGTTCGACTCCCGGGCAGGGGTCTTTCTGTGTGAAGTTTGCATGTTCTTCCCGTGCATGTGTGGGTTCTCTCCGGGCACTCCGGCTTCCTCCCACAGACCAAGCTAATGGTAAGCTAATGGTAGCTACCGCTAGCATGCTAGGTCGTCGCACTCATGACAAATCAATGACAACATTGTCTGACCAATCAGTAGCCGGCAGTCGGTGACGTCATCTTTCAGTATCGACTCAGCTCGCTTAGAACCAGATCGGAGTAGGTGCTAAAACTAGCTTGTTTTAGGAGGTACCAGGCTAGTGGAAACACGCTGCAAATCGAGTAGGGCCGAGTAGAGTAGGGCCAAGGCGTGCTAGTGGAAAAGGGCCATTTGTGGCCCTGCAATCTACTGGGGACCAGTTCAGGGTGTATCCCACCTCTCGCCCAATGATAGCTGGGATAGGCTCCAGCCCCCCTGACCCTGAACGTGATAAAGAGGTATAGAAAATTAATGAATGAATGAACGAATTGCAGAGAATGTTGGTCATGAAACAAGGAAGAAGTAACTAAATTCTGGTGGCAATCTGAATACAGATGCAGAACTAGTTGGGGTTTTTGAGATTTGTTAACATCACAAGCTAAGGCAGAATAGGTTTTAAGACTTTCAGACAATGTTCGTCCCAGTACAAGAAAGAAGTGATCAGATACTAGTGACAATGTGAATCTTGAATTATTTTAAAGGTTGGGGAACATTACAAGAAAGGGCAGTTTTCAACCACTTTGCTTTTGACAAAAAATGTTTTTTGAGGATGTTGATGCCATTTTGAGGTTTTGGTTGGAATCCAAGTACAACAGGGGATTCAGGATTTTGCCATTTGACAATCATAAAAACATTATAATCAAAGAAAAATGATAATATGCCACACAGTGTGGAGTGCCGTGTTTGCAAGTTCCTCCTGTGTTCCACGTGCAGCCACAGCGAGTGTGTGTGATTATGTGGATCAATAGTACTGTATTTGCCACTCGCTGGTTCTTTGAAGTTGTGTTTAAATCAGTACTGAAGTTTTTAAATAAATGAATAATTGTGTATTTTAATTGTGATTTCAATATCGCTTAAAATATTTGGAATTCTTATTTTTACCATAATCGTCCAGCCCTAATACTCACCACATTCAAATACACATACATTCACCCTTACTAAGGGGCCGTTTACATGACGCCGAAAACGCTCAAATCCGACAAGATTTCATTGCGTTTTGGCCTTGCGTTTAGATGGAGCCCGTTTTCAAAAGTTTGCGTTTTTACTGAAAATGTAAACTTTTGAAAACGGGCTCCAGGGTGGAAAGATTTGTTTCCGCTCTCTATCCAGCTCCGTGTAAAACCGTATCAGAGCGTTTCAGGGTGAAACGCTGACGTCACCACATGCGCAGTACTCTTTCACATGGAGGCTGCGCGCGCATACCAGGAACAACAACAGCTTCAGCCGTCCGCCGAGTAACGTGTGAGCCTCTTACCGTGTGAGCCTCTTACCGTGCTCGGTTTGTTATCCAGAAAAGAAACTCCTGCTTCTCTGTGCATCTCTTCGCCATTGTTCTTTGTAAAAGGTTTTCTTCTTCGTTAGTGTGTTGCCTCTCTGCAGAACTACACCGCCATCTACTGAACCGGCATGCACACTACAGCGGATTTACAGGGGACTAACTCGTCTCTGAGCATTGTCATCTAAACGCAGAAGAATTTGAAAACACAAAGGAAGAATCTTTGCGTCTTCAAGTCAGGAGTTTCCATGTAAACGGCCCCTAAGTTAATCAAACAAACGGAGGCTAGCACCCACTCAACCATGACAAGTTAGCTATTGCTGCATTTTTGATGCCAAGTAAAGACACCTGAACCCAACATGTGTGAAGCTCAAGCTATAGTAAGGATGTTCGTAGTTCGATTGAATAAAAAAGAGTGAACACCACTGGAGGAGATTCTCCTTGTTTCTCAATTTCATTCGACAGTGGAAATTCACTGAGGCTTGATTATAGCAGGAGCGAGTGTTGGCTCAGCTGTGCGCTTTAAGAACCCATGATGTCAGAGCCTTATTTTCCTTGGAGGGACTCTCATCAGCATTGTTCCAGGAAACCATGGTCTGTTCTCTGGGCAGCAGAAAAATCTTGCCTAAAATGTGTGCCCCACCGCCCCCCTTGTTTGCCACTCTGAATGCAGCACGCCGCTCCTTGGCACGGATCATGACTTTCGAACATCACACGTGGAGCGTTGGTGCACCACATTTCCCTGGAACTGAACTTGTTCCCCCTGTCTGCTGTGACAGTATTTACTTTTCTTTCCCTTTAAGAAGACGAGTGTCTGTGATGAAAGGCAGTGTGTTAATACAAGACGAGGAAATAATGTGTCGGCCCCCGGAGGATTATAAAACAACGCCGCTACTGATGTCATAGGGCCAACACTCCTGAGGTCTCCTTACGCACAGACGTAGGCGGTGTGATTGAAATACAGCACCATCGACTGACAGGTGATGCAAGCAGCTTACAGAGCTGATGAAAAAACTACTCTGCAGCTTTCTCCAGGGCAAAATTTAAAACAAGAGGGATCTGGACGCAGTAACAAACGGCACCAAAAGTAAATCTGAAACAGTAGTTGTAAACTGGCGAAGAGCGAAGTTTTGACGAGCTGTACTGTGGAAACAATGATTTAGTAAATAACACTCTGGGATACCCACCAAATCACATCTGGTCCTCATAAGATTATTGGACTCTTGGCTTCTTTTGCTAATGTTCTCTGAAAATTATGATAATGATTTCTTCGAAATTCACAGCAGGGAAAAATCACAGTCACTAGATAAAGACCTTCAGCGCAGATTAGAGTGTTTTGGATCTTCTCTGCTAAAGAGCCAAGAAAGATCAGTCAAATTGATTTGCAGGGTGTCTTCCGTCCATGACAGCACAGTAATACAGTCATGGGGTTTCCTTCCATCTGTGTTTATGAGTATTTTCAATTTGAACATAAAAAACGTGACTAGAAATGCTACTGGGGCTGCTGTTACACTTAGTGGGAGGTGGAAACGTCAGCATATTAATAATAACAGTGAAACTTGCTTCTCTGCTATGAAAACAAATTGAGAGAAGAAATTACATTTTGGTTAACATGTTTAAGGTCACATGCAATGCAAAATTGATTAATGGTCTCAAAAATATGTGTCCATGGCACAGACTGTGAAAAGAACTGGAAGAATCCATGTGACTTCAGCTGATTTGATTATCAAGAAGTTTTTGGAGCTTTGTTGAAGTTGCCATACTGTGCATGTCATCTCAACCAATCTTTAGCTCAGCCTTGTCACACATGAAGACTTAAGGATAAGTTTTGTTTCTACAGCTTTCACATTGTTTATAGAATGAAGTAGAACAATATACTCACCCAGAAGGCTTTCCTGATCCAAACAGTGCTTCTGGAGATATTTAGATCCAAAATCGAGCAGCGGACATCCGTATAATGGTAGCACACGGGGCATACAGGCCCGCTCCTAAAACTGCATTAATCGTCCAAAAACTCATTAGTTTCACCAATATTTCATCATGGTCCGCTCGGGCTACTCCTCCATTACAGTCTGTGTCGCTCCAGACATGTTGTGTGACTGTGCTGACCTCTGAGCTGAAGAAGAAGAACGCTTGCCTCTGCACCTGCGCAGTACTCTCTGGAGCGCTGCCCCCGTGTCCTCCTTTCGATGAGCTCCTCATCTGTATACTCCGGCTGACACCCATCATATTCAAAGTTCTCCTCCACAACATCTTCATCCGATAGATATTCATCCATTTTGCACAAAACTGGAAGAAGAAAGTCGTTGTGTAGCCGGCTGTCGCCACTGAAACAATGAGCCGTACTGCGCATGCGCGGAGCAAGCGCTCTTCTTCTTCAGTTCAGAGGTCAGTACAGTCACGGACGGACCATGATGAAATATTGGTGAAACTAATGAGTTTTTGGACAATTAATGCAGTTTTAGGAGCAGCGCTGTATGCCCAATGTGCTACCATTATACGGATGTCCGACGCTCGATTTTGGATCTAAATATCTCCTGAAGCACTGTTTGGATCAGGAAAGCCTTCTGGGTGAGTATATAGTTCTACTTCATTCTATAAACAATGTGAAAGCTGTAGAAACCAAACTTATCCTTTAAGGCTTAAGGCCACCTGCATATAAAAACCTTCACCCCGAGTGCAGTAAGGGCACATAGAACCAGCCTGTAAATATCGTGAGGTTGTGAACTGACTGTTCCTTGCACACAACCATAAAACCTCCATGTTCCTGTAGCCTCGCTTTAGGAAGCTGTTCATACTTCTGCATGATCCTCCTTTTACTGGAGGATGCCACTCGGACCATGGACCAGCATTGAAACTCCTTCCTCTTCTCCATTGTTTTCTCAGCTTTTCAAAAAATATGTGCTGAGACAAGCAGTTAAAAATGTTCCCCTAATTATGACAACCCTCCTCAGCTGGAGCACACACCCTCATACCCCTTTCAGAGTGGCCAAAAAACCTGTTTAAACACGGAAACAATCGGCTCTTGTTGGCAGTTTGAAAGCGTCTAATCGGAATTTCGACCCAGGTCAACTCGCCTCCAATCAACTTCATTGGGTACATCACACCTGGCTCAAGCCGCTAACTTACATCATGACGTCGGCGTAACATGCCGATGGTATAACATCACACCCGTCCCCTCCATCTGTAACTTACGGGACTCTTTTCTATCTCAGCAACAAATCCCATCCGCATTTGAATCGTCAGTGCTTGAATGTCGTTCACTCTGCGCTGGGTTTGTACATCTTTAAGAGGGACAAAAGTACAAAGTACAGAAAACAGCTGACCATCATGTCCACAGCTTCCATCCTCTTGCACCAGAGGAAAAAAACAGCCACACAGCTCCTCTGCGGCGATAAGACCTGGGTCTGCTGACAGTGTTAAAGGTGTCACTTGCCGATTGTTGAAAAAACTTCTATTGACTCGTTAATTTCAGTGTGAAAGTGGTCTATGTCAGAAAGCACTAGTTGAAGGAACGTGTCCAAGGGGCAACCTTACAGCCTTGTTGGCTTCAGTTCAAATATTTAATGCATCTCAACACTGATTCACCCAGTTTTATTTTGTCCAAAATTTCCAGTTCTTACCTCCACCAAGGTGGTTATGTTTTTATTGGTGTTTGTTTGTTAGCAAGAATACGCAAAAACTACTGGACAGATAGTGCTGAAATTTTCAGGAGATGTTGTTAATGACCCAACTTAAAATTATTAGATTTTGGTGGTGATACAGACAAACAGTCATTTCTGCTCAATAACTGTCTAATTAATAATGGTATCAACATGATTCTGAGTGCTAGTTGTGGGTTTCCGGGGTCAAGGAAACATATTTTGATGGTAAATTATTCATGGAACTATTGCTTATAGATGTAACAGTATTATGTGAGCTACCTTGGCAGAGAGCTGTACTCTTCAAGTGCTTTCTTGTTTAAGTTTGGGACATGATTGACATGACTTCAAGTCTGCGTGGAGTTGCTATTGGTCAGATGATCTTAACCCCCACCTCACTTTGGCCTCTCATTCATCTGTTAATCTAAAGATTAGAGGGACGTACAAATACAGATTTTGCTTATAATGTCCGCTACTCACTACAACATGGGATAGGAGCTTGTTTCTTAATTAAACAATAAGACATTCACAAGGAATCTTCCTGCTTTCAGTAGACACTGAAGTAATATCATAAAGGAATCATCCATAATCATTATTTTGTTCCAATCTTAGAATTTCAAACTCCAGTTAAGGGAGTTGTACGCAGCCTGACTGGTGTTATGTGCCATTGAGGTCCCCAAGTTAAAAAGTTCTTACAGAGTCAAAAACTTTAACAACAAATAAGGATGCACCGAATATTTGATGGCCGAATATATTTGGCCGAATAAGCAAAAAAGTAAGGGACAGAGACTCTCTTATCCACCCTGCTGAAAAAAACATAGTCACACGGAGTTAAACTCTTGACGAAGCGCCACTGCACTCTGCCGTATAGCTTGGATGAAAAGCCGCCGGCTGAGCCCGCAAATAAGTGAAGGACGAGTGGCTAAACTGTATTTCACAGAAAACACAGCCTGGTCTTTGATTTTAAGTTTGCCATCAACGGTGTAGAACCAAAACTACTTCCAAACAGCTCTTCTCTGATGATTTGGAGCTGTTAATGTCCGCTTGAAATGGAAACTCTTTGTTTGCCGCCACCCTCAATATTTTACATTTAAATATTTATTTACTATTCGTTTACGGATATTAATTCCCATATTTGATCGGTTATTCAAATATCGAATATGAAGTGACAGCCTTAAAGCAGTCTTGTGTCAAAAGGACAATTATTTATTTGTTGGTATTATTGGTTTATTGGCTTATATCCACTTCAATGCACATTAGTATTTTTTAATGCATGTTCTGTTTTGTTTGAAGGTTTAGTATGAATGAAAAACTTTGTTGGGCTTTTTTTCAACAGAAAAGGCTACCGGAATATTAAAAAATGTCATAATATTCAACAAACAATTACTTTCTTTTTAAAACATGTCTAAAAATGTACTCTAGTTATTAATGCACGATTAAAAAATATAGTGAACTACTTTGCCTCCGCATTGGATATTCGGTATTCGGCCAAGCGTTTATATTTTATTCGGCTTCAGCCACAAATTTTCATTTCGGTGCATCCCTAACGACAAACACAAGGATAAACAGTGAGTTTACCCCAGAGCTTACTTTTTCTATCATCACAACAGGGACGTCGAGAGGGAATGTGCAAAACAGTATGCACAGTCAAGCCACATGCGTACAAATGTGCAATGATCCGGTCATTTTTCAAAATAAATCACCAAGCAAATTGTAATTGTCTAACATGGGTAATAAAATTATTGTTTGCACCTCTGACTAGCCTCACTCCAAATGATCCATGGCCCTGTACTGCTGCATATCTTGGTGTTGATCTTGTGTGCTAGTGGATAAAAGTGCGATAGATTTCTTTTTTCTTCTGCCAGGGTTTTCAAACAATTGTTTCAATTTTGCTGTGCATTTGAATGAAAAACCCACAAGTGCCTATCAGCTGAAAAATGGCAGAAAGGAGGGGGGATTATCAGGAAGAGAGGAAGAGCGAGAAAGGTTACAACAACAGAGCACAAAGCTCACAAGTTCAGTTGTGCTTCTGCTGGAACGGTCGAGCCCCTGCGGACAAGTTCAGTCCTTCAGTAGAAGTCATCGCCCTCCAAGAATAATACTTACAAAATAAAGGCTGACCGCTCCAAGTAAAATCACTTCAGCTGAGTTCAATAGCTATTATTCATGTCCCGGCTCTCCATCCCCTGCCCTGAGGCTCCTGTGATGTTAATAAGGTAAGCCGTCTGAGCCGAGAAGAAGCCTGCGAGGAGCTGTATCAACATGGAGGCCTCCACCCTTTAATATCAGCCCATGATCCCCACTGTGGTGTGGGTGCTTGTCCATCAAACGCCCCTCAGGCTTGATCGCAGCACTGTGGCGTATCAAGTTCTCCATTTTGGGAAATACATTTATTTGTCTTCTTGTTAAGAGTTAGATGAGAAGCTTGATACTGCTCTCATATCTGTTAAATAAATATGAGGTTTCATCAATCAGCCTGCAAGCATTGCATAAGAACTGGTAATTCACCAAGATCAGCTTATGTTAGCATGACTTCTCCAGAGTTACAGTTTGAGGCTACCACATGCTCCGAAGCTCACTAATTAAGATGAGAGGCTTGATTCTTCTCTGATATCTGTAGAAGAAAAGCAGTACTAGAATCCCCCCTGGGGTCTCCACAAGGTGCACAAGGGCCAGACAGTGAAAGTACAGTGGTGGGTCAGGAGGAAGAGCTGCCCCATGACGTCCTGATCAAATCAGTTGATTTAATAACAGAGTGATCAGTTGTGAAACATGCTCTTGAGATATTATATTCACGAGATGGATTTGAACTTCTTGAAATTAAATGAAAGCAAAACTAAAGTTGTCCTGTTTGGTCACCCCGATCTGGTCCAGCTCCTTGCTAGCTCCCTTGGCCCACTAATGCCTTGTATTGGGTCCCAAGCCAGGAATCTTGGGGTAATCATTGATGGCGCGTTCAAACTGGACAAGCAGATCAGTGCTGTTGTAAGTCCAGCTTTTATCAGTTGAGGGTTCTAGCCAAGGTTAAACCCTATCTGGACCAGAAAGACCTTGAGAAAGTCATTTACACTTTCATCTCATCTCTCTTGGACTACTGTATCGCCCTGTATGTCGGCATTTAGCACTCACAGCTTAACCGCCTGCAGATTGTTCAAAATGCGGCTGCTCGTCTCCTGACTGGGACAAAGAAACGGGAGCACATAACTCCAGTGCTGTCCTCCCTTGACTGGCTTCCATTGAGGTTCAGGATTGATTTTAAGATTCTTTTGTTTTTAAGTCTCTAAATGGGCTGGCCACAGACTACCTGTCTGACCTTATTAGAGTTCATCAGCCCTCAAGAGCGCTCAGGAAGCCAGATGGTCCTAGAAGTTCCTCGATCTTCTCTAAAAACAAAAGATCGAGCCTTCTCTGTTGTGGCTCCCAAACTGTGGAACGCGCTGCCTGTAAATGTGCGGACTGCGAATAGCCTCTCTACCTTTAAAACACAGCTAAAAACGTACTTGTTCACCTTGGCCTTTGGTGGAGTATAGTCACTTTTATTTGGGACTTTTATTGGTTTTACTGGGCAGTATGCATATTTATACTGTACTGTCCCTGTTCTTGTTGCTTTAATTTGTTTTATTACTTTTATTGGTTTTTATTGTTTTTATCATGTCTGCCTTTTTTACCATAAAGCACTTAGGCTGCTGGCTGTTTAAATGTGCTATATAAATAAAGCTGACATTGACATTGACAAGCAAGGAATGGACATAAGACCTATTTAACATGACCTACAACCTATAAAACCTGATTAGTTAACCCTTTAATACAAGTAGGGACTTTTACAAAGTTTGGGTAAAATTTGTTGAACCACTCTCAAGATACCATGTTCAAAGTCATTGAGTAATGTTGTGTCCATTTACACCAGAACTGGGAAGAGGAAAGTGGGAATGACATGATCTACAAGTTATCAAAGTCAGAAAAAACTTGTTGATCTACCAGGCTATTGTTAGCTGTTGTGTTAGCCTTTGTTAGCATGCCCTCAATGCAGTTCACACGTACCACATAAAGAATATAAAGAGCATTATAGCTGTCATGATCCTGCTCTTGTTGTCTAGTTACGCTGTTTGTTCTCATGTTTCATTTGTCTGCACGCTTCCTGTCTTATGTTGAAACTCACCCTGTCTCCCTAGTCCTTACAGGCTTTACTTCCTGTTCTGGCATGTCACACCTGCTTCCTGATTGTTCCTCCCCAGCTGTGTCTCATTACCCCCACTTACCTCTTGTATTTAACCCTCATGTCTTCCCCTGTCTTGTTGCCGGATTGTTAGCACTGTTCAAGTCACTCTAGGCGTACTTCATAGTCACAGTTTGATCTCGACCCTCTTTGTTCATAGACCTTGTTTGTTGCCTTAACTCTTTTTGATACCTCTGCTTATCTCTGCTGATTTTTGTGTACTGAACCTAGTCTGACTGCCACCTCTGCCTGTGTGAGAACCTGCAGTGTAAAACCGCCATGACGAAAAATGCTATTTTCATGAAAAACTACTGAACTAAAATAGATATCATTATCAATCCAATTGCTAATGGGATGTTTTCATGGTCAAGAAATCTAAATATTTGGATGAAATAAAAGTAGAACAAATATTTATGGGGAAAATCCCAATATGGGTGAGGACTGTGGCACTGGCAGAGGTCTGCGCTCTCCGAGTGCTTTTCCAGTTGGCTGAATTTTTCAATGCAGCAATGATTTCCCCTTGCACCACTCTATTCTACCAGAGTGTGCTATTATTGTAAATTTAATGTGGCACAGCTCGTGTTTCATATGCGCTAACAATCATTGCACTCCACTGCTGGGTTTGGAGCTCATTTTACTTATTACCACTGCCAAGCATGTTTGTTTGTATATTTATTTGCTAATAATGTAAAAACTGTTGTACTGGTTTTACTTACATTTTCAGGAGATGTTTATAATAGCGCAAACTAAAAATGATTCCGTTTTGGTGGTGATCCAGATAACCACCATTAACCAACAATCATTTTTGCTTAAAGGGACAGTGAGGAGTTTCTAAGTAATTACAAAAAAGTCTCACCTTTAGATGTATGCCTGATCGAAATACACACTTCAAGATTAGTTTTATAGCATCAAAATAGGTTATCTATAAATGCTATTCCTTAGCTTTGCAGTCGGGTTGGACAAGGCTGGACTGAAACTAGAGCAAATTTATATTATTTGGACACGTCTTAGAGCACCGGGCTGTAAGTAGCGATAAATAGCCAGCTACAAAACTACGATACTAAGTTTTCCAAAATCTGCTTGTTGTCACACATCAAAAACTACCGCTACGTAACTAGAAAGAGATACATTACCTCGTCACTTTGCATAAGTTGTTGAAAAAATAAAGCTATGCAGAGTTCTGAGGAAGGTCCGAGCTGCATTCATTAGCAACAAAAGAAACATGCACTTTGGCTTGGGTGACATCTTTTGGTGCGTTTCAGTTCTAGCCAGAAGTAGGAATTTCCAAATTCCGAGTAGGAAACTGCAACTGGAACGTCCCCCGAAGTCGGAATTTCCTACTGGGAACTCAGTGAAACCTCGCCACCCCCGAGTTGACAATCGAAGACGGATTCTCTCAGTGTGAACAGTTATTTAGCTCCTGTAATAATCCATTTATTTGCACTTCTGACTGGGGTGTGTCGCTCTAGATCAGCTGTATACATAGTATTGGTAGACTTATATTTACAAAAATGCTGCCATAGTGATAATCACATTCTTCATGTGATATTTGTGAACAACAACGCAGGGCGTGCTAACAACAGCTAACAATAGCCTGGTAGATTGACATGTTTTTTTCCGACTTCAACTGGAAAGCAGATCAGTCGGTGATGATGTCACTCCCAGCTCCGAGGTTACTGGAAAGTAGCGTAACGACAGTCGCTGTGCGTGCTCATGGGTAGCAGAGTCTTAATGTCGCCGGTATTAGATTCTCCTCATAGCACCTTTAGTAACTGTCTAAGAAATCACATTATGATGCTAACTTTGTCATAAAACTATTGTTTATAGATTTAACAGGGTTTTGTAAGCGACCTTGGTGGAGCTTTGCGCTCTCTGAGTGCTTTCTAGTCATGCTTCTGATTCTGCCTTGGGAGACCGAACAAATAGGGATCAGCTTGATACATCTGTCCTTGTGTTGTGTCACAGGAGCTTAAACGTGGCTTCTAGTAGAGCTGAAGACACGCCTGCTTTGCCTTATTTTTAGTTTTTAAGACTTCTTAATAGCCACACCAGCAGTCAATGCTAAAAGGTCTTAATGTAGATCACTGACCCCTCTAGATGATTCATCAATGGTTTTCATTCAGCCATTGATGCCATCCTGTCAACATGAAACCCTAATGTCTCATCACCTGCTGAGTCCATTTCAGCAGGTGGATTCAGATGGAGGGATTTAAAGTTAATTCGTGCCCTTTGACTTCCTGCTAGCCCTCTTCATTCTCACAGTATAAAACAGACAAAAAAGAAGTGCTCACCATGTTCTTTGCCCAACGTCATCATTATGAGATGTTTGCCTCAACCTCTGATCTTCCCGTGACCCTGGCCTCTTAAGAGAAAACTAATCTATGGGAGAAATGACTCTTTTTCAGCCCAAGAAATCACAAGTTGAACACAAACCACTCTCGAGCTTGATATATAAGATGGCCCAGAGCGGCGACAGCGTAGTCGTCAGGCGAGGGGACAGTCAAAGATCACAGAGACAAACACTGCAGGACATCATGATCTCTGTAAACTCCATCCTCTACACTCTGGTGCTGTTCTCTGAGCTGAGCAGCCTCTCATGCAGTGCTGCCATGCCTGCTCAGAAAGCAGAAGACAACATTTCAGAGCAAGACGGCCTCGGTTTGTTACTGAGGGACGAGCAGATGAGCGAGCGAGCCGCAGCCGCACCTGTGTACAGACGGAGTTTGCTGGACAACGACGTGAAGGACGAGGAAGAGAGTCCAAAGATTATTTTCATATCTGTAAGTATTAACATGCTGTAACAGACTTGAACTTTTCTAACTTGTTTAAATGGAGGCTTTCATAGGAATGTTGTTGACCAACAAAAACCTCAGACCATAGACCAGTTAGTCTAAAAAACTTGTAGCTTAAAGGGATACACCAACATTTTTATTTTCTTTCACATCTTGTCTTACTCCCGAATCCATGACAAGCAGATAGACACTATTCTTTTGACTGAGCATGCAGTAACAAGGAAGAGCCCCACTACTAATTAGCTTAGCTCAAAGACTGGGAGTCATTGGGTAGAGTTAGCCTGCCTCTGGTTTTGTATGTATTTCTTTTGAAAATTACATAAAGTACTAATTGTAGTCTAAATAAAGATAAAGTAACATAACATAGTAAAAAAATAGTCCAATGAAGCTCACAGGATTGTTTAGAGCTGCGAAAGAGTTTATCAGATGACTGTAGGCTGATAGTTTACAAAAGCAGAACATGGGCTCTTTAAAGGGACTGTGAGGAGTTTCTAAGTAATTACAAAAAAGTCTCACTTTTAGATATATGCCTGATGGAAATACACACTTTAAGATGAGCTTTATAGCATCAAAATTGGTTATCTATAAATGCTATTCCTTAGCCTTCCGGTCTGGTCAGACAGGGCTGGACTGGCCTGGATACTCAACTTCAGGAACAAGACAATTAAAACTAGAGCAAATCTATATTATACAGACACGTCTTAGAGCACCGGGCTGTAAGTAGCGCTATATAGCTGACTACAAAACTATGATACTAAGTTTTCCAAAAATTGCTTGTTGTCACACATCAAAAACTACCGCTACGTAACTAGAAAGAGATACATTACCTCGTCACTTTGCATCCTGTAAGTTGTTGAAAAAAGAAGTTGTAAAGCAATGCAGCGTTCTGAGGAAGGTCGGAGCTGCATTATTATTAGCATCACCTCTTTTGGTGCATTCCAGTTGTAGTCAGAAGTAGGAATTTCCAAATTCCGAGTAGGAAACTGCAACTGGAACGGACCCCGAAGTCGGAATTTCCTACTGGGAACTCGTTGAAACCTCGCCACCCCCGAGTTGACAATCGAAGATGGATGCCCCCAGTGTGAACAGTTATTTAGCTCCTGTAATAATCAATTTATTTGCATTTTTGACTGGGGTGTGTCGCTCTAGATCAGTTGTATACATAGTAGTGTTAGACTTATATTTACAAAAATGCTGCCATAGTGATAATCACATTCTTCATGTGATATTTGTGAACAACAACGCAGGGCGTGCTAACAACAGCTAACAATAGCCTGGTAGATCAGCATGTTTTTTTCCGACTTCAACTGGAACGCCGATAAGTCGGAGATGATGTCACTCCCAGTTCCGAGGTTACTGGAACGCAGCATTACGACAGTTGCCGCGTGTGTGCTCATGGGTAGCAGAGTCTTTATGTCACTGCAAATAGATTCTCCTCTTAGCACCTTTAAGTCCTGCCATTACTCTGCCTCTCCATCTGTCAGCAAGTTGATCTTAAGTTTATCTGAGAGAGCGATAATCACATTTCATTGGTTGAAAGTACACAACTGTCAACAATCGAAAGTCCTGATCAGCTTGAAAAATATAGCAAAAAGCAACGCTCAAAGGAGATTTATTGTGATCTACTCTGAAAATAAGCTAACTATTAATGACAGTTTTAGGGTTTCCCTGTAGTGAAGCTCCCTTCTTGCTCTCGGGTTCATCAAGTTTACTTTTAACTACCTGGCAGCCTCCAAGTATCAGTTCTGAGCACACCGAGTTGGTCCTCCAGCCAAAAAACTAAAAATTGGATTTAAAAACTCAAAAATCAGCTTGTCTCTCCAAAAACAATGTACCTGTTACACTGGGTAATAATATTAAACGTCAAATTTAAAAAAACATTTCCCATTTCAACGACTTGACCAAAGAATATTCTGGTTTTCCTCGAGTACTTTGGACAGTTGTCTGTTTATGGAGCGGGTTTTTGCAAGGTTGGTTAGCCAAACTTTAAATTTGTTGTTATCTCAATGAGAAAATCCAAAGAAACCGGCTATTTGGATTATTTTTAACTCAAATAAAAGCCTCTGACTGGACTCTTTCTGCAGCCTCTGGCTCCGCCAATCACAGTCATGCATCATAACTATTTATTGTGAGATTTCTCTCTATAAACAGTTTAGCCCCAAACCAAAGTTCAACAACAACAGAGAGAACATTATGTCCTTTCTTTTATTAAACATTTGACCCTTTTCGATAAGTTACCACCCTTATGTCCACTGTTAAGTCAATATTTCATTCACATCTATGAAAATCTTTTACAGCAGCGTTGGAAAAAGCGGGAAATACTATTAGCTTAAAAGGTCAAACGATCACGAGCCCATAAAGATTTTATTGGAATCACAGTGGGAAGAATGATGATATTTCTGGGTTCCCTCAAACAATCGGCGGCATTGTGTGCAGAGTTTATCTGGCGGCTGCGTCCCCGGTGTGCCGTGAACATGGCGGTTATCTCTGCGGTGTAATGGGGAACAGGCGGCCATGATGGAGAGAACAAAGCCATCTGGAGGGAAAAACGGGCCGCTGCGATGTAGTAAAAATGAGGAAGCACATTTGTTCCATTTGGGGTTCCTGTGGCTTGGATACGTCGGTAAATAAAAGATCCAACACCTGTGCAGAGAGTTATTCTTTAAAAAGAGGCTGCAGATCCAGAGTTCAGGTCCTGCAGAGTGGAAGTGTGTGTGGTCTTCAGGATTTCTATCACAAGACCAGGATTTTAAACTCTGAGATGAACTGGAAAATAACAGACAATTGGGGCAACAAAACAGAATTCCTGATCTCCAATTATTATGTAATTTCTTGATTTCAATCGTCAAAGAGCAATAAATGAGACTCACACCAAGGCATATTTTGTCAACCAGTACTCAAAGTTATCAAAGTTATGAGGTGAATTATCACATTATTTAAATTCAGGTTTCTTAAAGGAGAAGTTTGGTTTCTACAGCTTTCACATTGTTTATAGAATGAAGTAGAACGGTATACTCACCCAGAAGGCTTTCCTGATCCAAACAGTGCTTCAGGAGATATTTAGATCCAGAATTAAGCGGCGAACATCCGTATAATGGTAGCACACGGGGCATACAGCGCCGCTCCTAAAAACTGCATTAATCGTCCAAAAACTCATTAGTTTCACCAATATTTCATCATGGTCCGCTCACGCTACTCCTCCACGACAGTCTGTGTCACTCCAGACATGTTTTTGTGACTGTGCCGACCTCTGAACTGAAGAAGAAGAACGCTTGCCTCCACGCCTGCGCAGTACTCTCTGGAGCGCTGCCTCCGCGTCCTCCTTTCGATGAGCTCCTCATCTGTAAACTCTGGCAAAAAACTGTAAGGACATCCATCATATTCAAAGTTCTCCTCCACAAAATCTTCATCCGATAGATATTCGTTCATTTTGCACAAAACTGGAAGAAGTAAGACGTTGTGTAGCCGGGTGTCTTCCCCCGAAACAATGAGCTATACTGCGCATGTGCGGAGGCAAACGTTCTTCTTCTTCAGTTCAGAGGTCAGCACAGTTACAAAAACATGTCTGGAGCGACACAGACTGTAATGGAGGAGTAGCCCAAGCGGACCATGATGAAATATTGGTGAAACTAATGAGTTTTTGGACGATTAATGCAGCTTTAGGAGCGGCGCTATACATGCTCTATGTGCTACCATTATACGGATGTCCGCCGCTCGATTTTGGATCTAAATATCTCCCGAAGCACTGTTTGGATCAGGAAAGCCTTCTGAGTGAGTATATTGTTCTACTTCATTCTATAAACAATGTGAAAGCTGTAGAAACCAAACTTATCCTTTAAATGTTTGCCACTGAAAACTTAGAAATTTAAAGTGATTAAATGAAGGAAAAGGCTAAATCACGTCAATATTACATATTACCATCTTTTATCTTTAAACCAGCGTCATTCATGAGGGTACAAAAAGTCAGTTTTGTAAGATTATGAATCACAAATTTGACCATTTTTTTGAGGTGCCAATGATTATCATTTTCATATGAAGGTTAAACACTGATTATCAGCTCAGATAGAAACAGTTACGTAGGAGGTTAAAACTGGGTAAAGAACAACCAAACTGCTACCAAGATGAGGTTATGGATAACAGATCACAGAAGACCACAGGTCATATGACATGGCAAGCCTGAGCTCTTTAACAGGACAAAGGGTTAAAGAGTTATACTGGTTATAATGTATCAGTAAGGTCACTTTCAGACAGAGATGTCAAAGTAGAAAGGGGGTTCAAGATGTGCTGTTCCGGCTATTTTGAAGATCATAGAGCATTGAGGACTGTACATGCAAAGGTAGGCCAAGAGACCTTAGTAGGGCAGACGAAAAACATCATGCCGCTTCCCCTGAAATTAGAAGATGTCCAACAAAGCCATTAACACAGCATTGGAATTTTTGCTCATCTGATAACTGCCAAAAAGAAGTTCATACTGAACACAAGCATTTGTGAGTCTGACATTTTTCCACCTGTGTTCATTAAAGATGCTATGAGGAGTTTCTAAGTAATAACAAAAAAAGTCTCACTTTTAGATATATGCCTGATCGAAATACACACTTTAAGATGAGTTTTATAGCATCAAAATAGGTTATCTATAAATGCTATTCCTTAGCTTTGTGGTCTGGTCGGACAGGGCTGGACTGGCCTGGATACTCAACTTCAGGAACAAGACAATTAAAGCTAGAGCAAATTTATATTATTCGACACGTCTTAGAGCACCGGGCTGTAAGTAGCGATATATAGCCGGGTACAAAACTACAATACTAAGTTTTCCAAAATGTGCTTGTTGTCACATATCAAAAGCTACCACTACGTAACTAGAAAGAGACACATTACCTCGTCACTTTGCATCCTGTAAGCTGTTTGAATAAAGAAGTTGTAAAGCAATGCAGATTTCTGAGGAAGGTCCGAGCTGCATTCATTAGCATCACAACAAATGCACGCTTTGGCTTGGGTCACGTCTTTACGACAGTGGCCGCGCGTGCTCATGGGTAGCAGAGTCTTTATGTCATCGGAGATAGATTCTCCTCAGAGCACCTTTAAAGGAGATATATCATGCTGATGCATGATTTAATACTTACATATAATATAATAAATTTGAAAACAAGACCTTACACCCCCTTAATTTTCAAAAAATTTGATATTGTATTTTTTCTGATATCCTCGAACGAGATTTGATGCCTCTGAAAATAGGTCATTGCGGGATGTCCGCGAGATTTCAAATGTCGTGACGACACGAGGTACCTTTCCTTTTATTGGAGTAATCTGATAAAACACTTCCTCCTCTGTGATGTCCGTCAGCCCCAAACCCTCACCGAGGAACACATCCAGCAGCAGGGGTATAAAGCTCCCTCGCTCACACTCCCTCATTACCAGCTCTGGCCTGTAAGGGGACTCAATACGCGGCCGCTGCTTTGAGCCTGCCGGAAAATACAGTAGAAGAAGAAGGACAGGCTGGCTCAACCCCCGATAGAATTGACCAATCAGAGCACAAAGGGCTGTGACGTTGCGAGGTAACTTTAGGTCATCCTTGAGACCAAGCGTTTCAACAAGAGCTTGATAATGGCCTAAAATGAGGATATTGAGAACGCTATTGTGGGGCAATGAAGGAACTAAATGACTTGTACTGAGGGCAGAAATGCTTTACAGGCATCCTAGTCTGGCATAGTGAAAAGGACAAACAAGCATGATATGTCCTCTTTAAGGTATTATTCTGTCTTGAAAAACAAGTGCTATAAAACAGCTAACAACATCTTAAGAGTTGATCAGGGGCATTAAAAGTAATCATCAAAAAGAAAACAAAGTGACACCCATAATAAACAGGAGTGAGTACTTACTTGATCAGGTCACTGCAAGAAAGAATTCTTTTTTGGAGAGCATGAGATAAATATTGGAAGATGCAGATCTTCCATGTTATAGTTTTATTGCAGCTTAAAATGCAACGTTTCTTTGTAAAGACTATCGTCCTGAATAAACATGATCAATATTTTGAGAAATTCTTCGTGCCACGGGCAGCCTCTCATCAGTTATGTGTCTTTCAGGACATGAGGATTAAAGGACACGGTATTCATGGATGGAGCCCGGCCTTAACTCGGAGCCTTCCTCTGCTCACAGACCTGAGCAACAACTTGGCGGAGCAAAGTGTGAAAATTGATCGTAGAAACACCGACCACAACAGTAAGTGTCTCCAACTCATGTTATCAATTAAAAGTGAAGGTGAAAGTGTTTTAAACCATTAAAGTATTGTTAAAGTGTTCATTTACTTTAGCCCTTGCTAATCAGAGTATTTTTTCCTCTCTTTCCAGTTCTGCGGTGTATGATAGGCAGAGTGTACCGACCCTGCTGGGAAGCATAAACAGTTCAGCCTGCCTTCTGGTTCTTTTGCCATCTCATTAATGTACCATAAAATCTTCCTCATTATGTGAAATTGCATTTCCTTGTTAAAAAATAAAATTCATGCACAATAAAATCAAAACAAAATAAAAATTTATTAACAAGGAAGAATCTGTTGGTATTTACATGATTGTTTACAGAAAAACTATACAATACAGGTTATATACACACACCACCAAGAGATCTCACATGTCAAGCATTAAAAACAAGATGGACCTCTCCAGAAGATTAAAAAAAACTGGCCTAATTTTGCAAGGCATCAGCAAATATTTCTACACTGCTTTTTGGGCTGCTTCAAAACCATGGTCATGATTAAGCACAGAGTTAACTGGAATAAAATCACTCCTCGAAACCACATGACCACAGGTGCAACTGTGTGTTACTGTAAAACACAAAATGGTTAAAACACTGATGTGGCAATCAAGAACATCAACTTCTCCATGTTTAAAGGATAAGTTTGGTTTCTACAGCTTTCACATTGTTTATAGAATGAAGTAGAACAATATACTCACCCAGAAGGCTTTCCTGATCCAAACGGTGCTTTGGGAGATATTTAGATCCAAAATCGAGCAGCAGACACCCGTATAATGGTAGCACACGGGGCATGTATAGCGCCGCTCCTAAAACTGCATTAATCGTCCAAAAACTCATTCGTTTCACCAATATTTCATCATGGTCCACTCGCGCTACTCCTCCATTACAGTCTGTGTCGCTCCACCCATGTTTTCATGACTGTGCTGACCTCTGATCTGATGCTGCTCTCTGGAGAGCTGTTCTTCTCTTTGCCTCCGCGTCCTCCTTTCGATGAGCTCCTCATCTGTAAACTCTGGCTCGAAACTGTAAGGACACCCATCATATTCAAAGTTCTCCTCCACAACATCTTCATCTGATAGATATTTGTCCATTTTGCACAAAACTGGAGGAAGAAAGTTATTAAGTAGCCGGCAGTCGCCCCTGAAACAATGAGCCGTACTGTGCATGCACTTTACGCAGCCGTAAAGAAAGTTTTCAGTTCAGAGGTCAGCACAGTTACAAGAACATGGGTGGAGCGACCCCGGCCTGTAATGGAGGAGTAGCCCGAGCGGACCATGATGAAATATTGGTGAAACTAATGAGTTTTTGGACGATTAATGCAGTTTTAGGAGCGGCGCTATACATGCCCTGTGTGCTACCATTATACGGATGTCCGCCATTTAATTCTGGATCTAAATATCTCCTGAAGCACTGTTTGGATCAGGAAAGCCTTCTGTGTGAGTATATTGTTCTACTTCATTCTATAAACAATGTGAAAGCTGTAGAAACCGAACTTTAAAGCACTAAGGAGCCTTTTTTGCAGGAGGCAGGCCCATAAATGTGACATCACGCAGAAGCTATCAGCTGGTCGAGGTTACTAATGTGGTAACTGTTAACTTAGCACTCAGCTACTGTAACAAAGCCAACATGTGCAGCTTGACACAATGACAACAGATGGTGCTACACGTAGACTGCAAGTTGTGGACTTTGCTGAGCACACAGAATCATTTTGCAAGATTTTGAAACTTCATCTCTCTCTTACTGATAAAAAACGATGTAACTTATATTGTGGATTTAAAGAAACTCTGTCAGGAGTGCTGGTTTGGTGGAGTGGTTGGCGGCCACGCACGTCCCCATGTATGTGCCTCTGCCGGTCCGGGTTCGCATCCGGCCTGTGACCACTTTGAGTGTCTTCCCCTACTCTCTCACCCCCTTTCACAAGCCTATCCACTCTCTCCTATCAATAAAGGCACAAAATGTCCCCAAAAATATAAATATAAAACTAAGTCAGTTTTTACACCTTGTTTGAGAATCATATAAAAGTGTCTCAGTGGACATCCTTTAACAGTAAATGAAAGAAATGAAACCACTTCAAATAACCATTAAACCCTGAAGAAGCTGGTTAGTTTCCCCTGCCCCTCTATCAGCTTCTTCTTACTCGAGGTCTTGCCCCCGTTCTTACTCAGTGCTTTCACTGAGACACTCGTTGGCTGTTTTTTCTGCGGCGGCTCATTTTCTGATCCCCCATGCTGCTCAGAATCCACCTGCTTCCTCTTGTTGCCCTTGTTTTGCATCTGTGCGCCAGTTTTCCTTCGGCTTCCTGCGACTCTGTTTTGGGCATTTCCACTCCTTGGCCCGAGGACGACTCCCCGCTGCTCGCCGCTCTGTTTCTTATTTTCGGAGGCAGGAGCGGGGTTGTCTGGAAAGATTGAAACAGAGAAAAAGCAAATGTGACAACCCGGTGGGGGGAAAAAAAGGAAAAGCGCCGTGACGAAATTGCTGACGTTAGCTGCTAGCTGAAGCAGGCCGTGTGTTTATTCTGCAGAGTTGAAATTTAACATCTGTCATGTAACCTGATGGAGCTGAGCCTGAATTCCCACGGAACAAAAGACAGAGGGAAATGGGCAAAAAGTCTGTGCGAGTGTGTGTGAGTGCTTCTTTTGGTTTTACAGATGTGGACGTGAGCAGGTTTTATAGAATGGGGGACTCATTTAATATAATGAAATAAGCACTGGTCCCACGGCTGGGGCTGGGAAGAGGTCAAGGCTGGAGCGGAGAAGGTGTGCCTGGGCCTGGATCCAAGTTTATGGCGTCAAATGAAACAAAAAAAAAAATCCTGGTCCTCCGGCTTCTTTCCCAGCATGCAGTGGAGCGAATGAAGGTCAGACTGAGATTGCAACACAACAACAACAAGACCACTTTAGGATGTGGCAGGAGACGGTGGCAGCCATGAAGCTGAACTGATGAAACAGAAACTTGATGATGTTCTCTGCAATCCAGTTTGTCAGTCTTCCAAAAGCAAGTGAGGGAGAAAGGGGATTGACGTAGGAACTGTTGCAGCATGGACTGTTCTGGACTGTTTTAGCAAAGAGGCTGCTGGGCCAAAAAAGCAGAGGTTTAGATTTACCCAAAGATCTTAGATCCAGCCCTATCCTGTAACCAGGAGCTTCAGGTAATGATTTAGAGAATAAGATTACAGATGCAGGTCGCTAATTAGCTGATGCAGCAAGGTGGCCCAGGCTACACTTACACCGTACCCATCTGGTCTGGACAAATTTGATGCCTGATTGCGACCTGAATACCGTTTTCATATCACAATTAGTGGGTTAATGCAGGTTTTTCAATGTGGGTTAAGCCACTAATAATTGGGAAGTGACTCTTGCCCCACTGCCAGCAGACCCGGGTCTAATTGGCAGCAGAGGAGCTGTGTGGCTGTTTTTTTCCTCTGGGGCATCAAGCACATATCATGACATTGATGACACCATCAGTGCAATGAAACACGACCACGTAATCAATAGTAAGGAGCATGGGAGACGCTGACACGGTTTTCTTGACTGTGTACTTTTGTCCTTCTTTTCGGCGCTGATGATACAAATACATTTGTTGCTGAGATGGAATAGAGTCATGTAAGTTACAAATGGAGGGAATGGGTGCGATGTTATGCCAAGGGGACATTACGCCAACATCATGACGCAAGTTAGCGGGTTAACCCAGGTGTGATTTTCCCATTGAAGTCGATTGTTACTGGGTTTAAACTGTTTTTGGCCAGTCTGAGAGGGGTTCAAGGTGCATTTTTGCTATGTTTTGGTAGCACCTCCCTGCTTCCTTGAACATTGCAGTGTGGCTGGATCCTCCTCATTCTAAGTCTTTAAAGTCACTGAGCTCAGTCTGCAGAGGTCCTGCCCAATCAGCCTCCTTCAAAGCAGATAGTGACTGCTAGTGCAGAAATTAGCATAAATGACAAGATTCTGTGGTTTGATATTTTTTCAGATTTGGAAATTTGATAAAATTTGATTAAAAAAACTAACACTGAGCATTTCTTAATAGAAAATATATTTTTGCTCTGCTTCTGAAACGTTTCAGTTACTCTGCTGTATGATGTTGCTCACGTTACTTACTTTGAAGCAGCAGTAGCAGCTGCCTACTCCATTATCTGATTGGATATAAATGTGACTGACAGAGTGATTGTCACCTTACATAAATGCTTTTTAAAAGTCCTACCCATTCCCAAACACTTTCTATTGACTGCTGCACAGATGGACAAGTGAATTATATTTTGAAAAGTGAAGACTGGATTAGCTGATGTGTCAGGTTATCCTGCCAAAGCCCTATTTGTCTTCTGCCAACATTAAAATAAATATGTTTTCATTTTTTTGGCTTTAAAATCCAAGAGACTATACACAGGAAATGCTAGATTGCCGTGTTTTGATGGTAAATTAAGAAATGAAAAGTTTGGGGTGCAAGTTTCGCAGAGTGGTAAGCAACTATTCACATCCCACATTAATTCAATTCCCGACTGATTTTCCAAGTGTTGACTTCTGCCACATGTCCTTTTCACAAATCTCTTAAGGCTATGGTCTACGATTTGGAAGCTTGGTACATCTTAATAACACCCTTTATAAGGCCGTTATGGTCCTATGGTCCGACCTACGCAATATAAAGACCAAAAAGAATGAAAAAAATCCATTCAGTATATTCGCTGCAAAGCGGCATAATGGTTGACCAATCCAAACCGCGAGGAACGGCGGTTAGGATTGGTCTGTGAGTCCATCCAATCCCCTGCCTCCCCTTCTCCACACCGTCCCACCTCCTTCCTACTACCTCCCTCATGTACCGGTGAGCAGCTAGCTGCACAGCTACTGAAGCGTCATGGAGCCGGAGAAGACCAGCACCGAAACCGGGAGGCTGCTTCTGTTACCCTCCACATCGAAGGGAAGGAAACGTAAAAGTTTAGAGGAAAAAGCTGAAGTAAGGAAGAAATATATATATATAGTTAGGAGGTGACACGAGCTGGGGGGTGGGATCTTGGAACACGGAGGGGAGGGGTGAGTGAAGGGGGGGCAGTCTTCATTTTTCAGATCTGTCTCAACAGCCAAACTGGTTTTCAGATCATAGACCCTAGCTTTAAGCTATCACAAATAAGGCTGGAAATGCCTCCAATATATTTATCCAGAGGCAAAAACTACAAACTTTTAATGTTCCCAAAAGAAATGGCAATCGAGCAGCAAGAGAGTAACCAAACTGGGTTTCTTGTTTATGACATTCTACCGATGTAGCAACAGATATACACCAGCCATAGCAAATATATCACTGTTACTGCCCTTGTTCATGTTGTCCGCTTCATGACTTATCATCCTTAAGACAAGTAAAACTGCAGCACAGTGTTGTTGCTCAACACTTTAGTGAACAGTCAGCCTCCTGCAGAGTTTCAGAATCTTGACTTGGCTAAAATATTGTTGGATATTTACCTGTTGTTGTCTCCTCAGCATCAGACATGCACCCCTCATCCTCAGCTGGAATGATTTGGGGTTTGGGGGCCGGATGCACACAGCTGGAAATCTGACTAGTGCTTGGGAACTCCAGTACACGGTTCAGTGGTTGGTCTTCATCTTTGTATGTGCAGGCGAACTGGGATCGAATGACTCGTTCTTTGGCCTAGAAAAAAACAGAAAAAACATCAGTTACTGGTGACAGATGTCTTTGGTTTTCTATTTTTAATCATGTTTATGAGATTCTGTTGTGGGAATGAGGAAGCAGGAGGAGGTAGAGCAACAAGGAATTTAAATAATTAGCACAAAAACAAGGACAAGGTATTTTATTCTGGGCAGAGCAATGAAAAACACCAGCAGGAGTCCAGAGTACAATTAACTTTGCACTTTCTGAAATTTCGCCAACACCAAAATTTTGACTTGTGTATCATGAAGGGGGGAGGGGTAGTATCTGACCTGATGTTTACACACAGTACAGCCAGCATGGAGATACTTAAGTCACTGATTATTAATATACGAGCCCGGTGTGCTTCACATTGAGCAGCAGAAAGGGTTTTTCAATCTAACCTCAAAGACAGTCGACTATCAGCTCATTAAAGAACCTCAGATTAACGGTAACACCGTGAATGATACTGAAGACTAAAATCCCGGCCCTGAGGCAAAAACATCCTCATCTTTTTTTATCCACTGTTTGATCTACGTCTGCACGGGATTATCACAATCCAAGGATTTCACCCTTCAGGCCAGTGGGCCACAGTAGGGAGGAGAAATGTGAGGGAAATGGTGCAGGAAGAAAAGCTGGGAGGGTTCACGAGGCACAGAGGGATCAGAGCTGCTGTGATTTTATAAGAACTTCCTTAAAACAGCAGCGCTGACCCTCACATGCAGGGCTTCAAAATCTCACTTCAGGAGACAAATTCCCCACTGAAACTATGAATATGATCATTCTTTAAGTTACATTACACTATGAATAGAAACAAAATAAAAAGACTGACTTAGCTACAGATGCAGAGAACAAAAAAAATGATTAACGTAATATTTCCTGGTTGAGAACAATGTGATTCATGATAATAATGAAAGTACACAATCTTTTAAAGGAGAAAATAATGACTGCAGGTTGCACACGATATGAAAAGAGTAAGGGAATTTAAACTCCCTTGTCTTTATCTTTCTCTAACATAACTTTTTGTCTTAGCGTTTGTTTTCTGGATGGCTCCAATTAGATTATTTTGGTTTTCATTATCCTGACATTACAGATCTTTCCTCTACATTCTCATTATCTTAAAAATACCAGATTTCCCTTTATCATTTCCCAACACTTGTTGTCTTTCAATGATTTCAATAACTTGACTTGTACAAAATTGTTCATTTTTAAATATTTTTTGTTCTTCCTAAAAATTGCCATATATTCTTTGACTTTTTCAGTGTTTTGACTTAAAGGAATATTTCACCCAAAGAATGATATGCCTTCATTTTCTACTCACCCTCATGCTGAGCAACACTCTGGAGCACTTTTTTGATGTCTCAAATGCAGTCGGAGGTCCGGGGGGATTTTCGCTGTCAACAAACTTCATCTAACAGGGGACAACGGAGCCCGAAAGAAAAAGGTCCATAAAAGTCCACAAAAACGTGCTTATTTTCCTTCATACTGCTCGTCCGCTGTAATCCAAGTGTCCTGAGCGGGTAACGTCCATAATTAATCCCAAACAAGGTCATTTAGTACATTTTTCGAGCCTAAACAGTGCTATAGCGTACTTCCGCAGTGCGTCTCTGGCGCTCCTGAACTATGGAAGCCGCGGCAGACCAAGCCAGATGCTTCTTGGCGCTTTCAGGGACTACTGTGCTAAATTGCAAGTGTAGAAGAAGAAGTTCCACTGTTTACACTCATTTGGTGACGAGCTGTGGACAATCAAAGCGCGCAGGCTTCTTCTTCTACATTCTTGCAATTTAACATTAATATTGGCGTCTCTTCACAAATTATTTTAGTGTTTTTATTTTTGTCCTTTAGCACAATCTTTAAAGCTTATTTTATTTCCCCAAGTTGCAGTATTATCAACTCATTTATTCGATTTAAGGGTCCTTTCTGTAGATGTTGAATAGTTTATTCAACAATATGAGTTTCCTCTTCCACAGCACCACTCCAAAATAACTTAAAAGACATTTATTTCAACCCTTTTAAGCCTTTTTGTCTTGTTATTTAACCAACTCACAAATGATCTTTCTTTTTCTAAAGAGCTTTATTTTTCCATTTATTTGAACATTTCTCAACATCTAGAGCATGTTGGATCATTCTAACATTTTGGAAGTTTTTCATTTGGTCACAATAAACATTTCACATTCTTGTTTTGAATATTTTTCTTCACAAATTGACTTTTAGTGTTTTATTTTGTCCACTTTGACTTTAATCTTTAGTGATCATTATCATTAATATGACTTTTTCTCCACAGAAGTTTCAACTTTCTGAACTTTTCCTTCTTTTTTTGACTTTACAATCTAAGCATTTTTTGTCAAATTTGTGTATATGTCTTAAAAACATTTACTTTTTCTCAAGACTTAAACCAACCACTTGACTTTTTCCTTTGAATTTTTATTCTTTTGTCAAATATTTCAATTTTCTTTGCAACTGACTTATTTTTCTTAACGTTTGATCTTTTATATTTACAATTTGCCCTTTTCCCTTCATTATTCTGGCTCTATAACTTTTTTCCTCAGTATTTTTAGTTTTCCCTCAGTGAACTTTTTCTTTTTCAGAACACAATGAAAAAAACGTTCGTGTTCAGGCCGAGCTCTTGACTCCTCTTGACATAAATGGGTTAATAGTCGGCACACATCAACAGCAGATCTAAAAATGTATCCTGCCCCAGTTACACCCTAATAAAACATATCAGGAGCACCTCTGAAACAATGGGAGGGGATGGCAGAGTGAACACGGCCAAACTATGACTGACGGGGACAATCTAATCCAATTACAACAGGTGGGAGCCCGACGTGGCACCGTGCGGTCAGATGTGGTTGGATGTCCCGGGATAACCTCCCTGCACCGGCCCACATAACGCCGGAGACGCCGCCTAGACATTCCTGATAGTGTTTCCAAAAACAGGTGCAAACAATTCCTGCAGAGATGTGTTTTGACGAATGTGCTCACATGCAGGTGATAAAAAGAAAGAACGAGGAGCAGGTGCACCATTACAGCTATCACCATCTGAGAGTGAGAGGGCAGATACCGGCACACTGAGATCTCCAGTCCAGTGTTTTCAGTGTTTTGATCATTTGTGCTGCAGAGAGGCTGATCTGTTAACATCCCGAAAAGCAGAAACTAAATCTGTCTATCTCCGTTGACGTCAGTGCATGATGAAACCGCTGGACGAGTCGGAGGATAAAGTCATTCAGCAGACAACAGGAAACAATAACCTTTCAAGTTTCCCTTGCTAGTCGAATTACGCGACTGATATGGCATCTTCAAAGTGAAATTGATGCAGAAAAGCTTCCGCTCGCCGAGTTCAGGAAGCGGTGAGCTGCCCAGGGACCATTACAGCGCACTCAAACAGGAAGGCAGCCAGAGTGTGGGGAGCTAAAATGACATCTGCTAGCTCGATCAAATAAAGGAGCCATTTCACTCAATGTGTTTAGCACACACGTACAGTTCACACACAGAGCGGCTTCATATTAAACCATCAGAATTAGGCTCAAATCTAAAGCGGGACATGTCAGGGGTGTTTGGTTGACTCAGCAGTAACAGAGCTGAAGGGACAGAGAAGAACCATAAAGAACCAGACAGCAGAACGGTTCTGCTCTGGGCTCTGATTATTTAAATAAGAAAACTATAAAATATAACATCATTATGATCGTCCATTTCACTAAACACTTCCTCAACTGCAAGTCAATAACATGGCAACAACTCAAAACGTGCCATGTAGACAAGGTCAAGATGACACATTGAAGATCAAGCAGAGAATCTGAAGACAGAAGAAATGTGATTTATTGACTACGGTTTGGAGTGGTAAACGGGGATGTAAGCCAAGAAGAGAGGATCACACCAGCTACATAAATGCGTGACATCACAGCCTTACCACACAATGAAGCAGTCTAACGTAGACAGCGATTGTAATCAAAGAGTAACAATGGACAATTTTCTCATCATTTGACAGTGCAAACACCTGTGGCTTTGTGGAAATGTAGCTTAAGAAACTTTGAACATGGTTTTGTTGTCTCTACCAGACTGGCTTTTCTGAGTATTGCAGGAAACTGCTGATCCACTAAGGGGCTGTTTACATGGAAACTCCTGACTTAAAGACGCAGAGATTCTTCCTTTGCGTTTTCAAATTCTTTTGCGTTCAGATGACAATGCTGGAGACGAGTTAATACCCTGTAAATCCAAGTATGCATGCCAGTTCAGTAGGTGGCAGTGTAGTTCTGCAGAGAGGCAGCGCTGCTACAACACATGAACGAAGAAGAAAAACTTTCACAAACAACAATGGCGAATAGACGCACAGAGAAGCAGGAGTTTCTTTTATGGACAACAAATCAGTTCGAACAACAAATCCATCTGGATAGCTTTGTCTGGATAACAGACCGAGCACGGTAAGACGCTCGCACGTTACTCGGCGGACGGCCGAAGGTGTTGTTGTTCCTGGTATGCGCGCGCAGCCTCCTTGTGAAAGAGTACTGCATATGCGGTGAAATACGGGTTTACACGGAGTTGAATGGAGAGTGGATTCAAATCTTTCCACCGAGCCCGTTTTCAAAAGTTTGCGTTTTAGATGGAAACGCAACGCGCTCCATCTAAACGCAAGGCCAAAACACAATGAAAACGTATCGAATTTGACCGTTTTCAGCGCCATGTAAACGGCCCTTAAGACCTTCATACACAAGTATCTCCATGAAATGGTCCAAAACACAGGAAGCATCCAGTTAGCAACAGATCTCTGGGTGAATGCACTGTTGATGCCTTCGGTCTGAGAAGGGCCAGATCAGTTTAAGGTGATAGAAAGGCAGCAGTAACTAAAATAAAAACTTGTTTCACTGTTTCACAACAAGCACACAGACCGTGTAGCACTGCTGAATAGTTTATCTGATGACTGTAGGCAGAAGCAGGCCAACACTACCCACTCACTACCAGTGTTTGAGCTAAGGTACTTAGCAGTGAGTAAGCTACAGGGAAGTCTGAAGAGCTTCAACTACCCTGACTTTACAATCTGAAAACTGGAAGGCCTCTAAGTGGGATGTGATGTTACTCCTACTTCTCACATCTGAGCTACAAATTCAGTGGAAACCAACATTTGCCTCAAAGACTAAAGCAATCTGAAGCTTGACAGCAATTTTTCCATTTATTTGAGTTTTATTATTTTCCCGAGTTTTAGTATTAATTTAGTCATTTAGATTGTTTTAATTTTAGTCTAGTTTAGGTTAATGAAAATTCTAAGGCATTTTTTATGTTTTCTTGAATTTCTGAAGTCATGTTTTACCCTTTGATGAAATGAAACATACAATATCCCTTTGTACTCACTGGTAATAAAGCTTGAATGAATAAATGAACAGAAACAAATTTATCTTTGTGTGAAATGCAGTCACCTTTTTTGGGCTACCTGGCAGAGCATCTCAGTTACAATACCAGAACTGACAAACAGTGACCCTGCTGTACATGAATATATCCATTCACAAAGAGAGCAGCTCTGATTGGATCGCCCCACAACTTATCCCACCACCACCAAGCTAAGGCAGCTGTGATTGGATATATGCCTACCTTGTCTCTACTTTCTACATGACCAAATTAGGTCTGATTAGAATGAGTCTCTGTCAAACATTTTAGCATAGTTCTTTTTCGTTTATGAAAATGTCAGTTAATTTAGTTTTCATTTTTGTCCATGTGCACTTGTTTTTATTAGTTACTGTTTAGTTTTTGCCAGGGAAAAAAAAGGTTGATGATGAAAACTATGCCAAAAATAATTAGTCAACTAAATTAGCATCTGACTTAAAGGCGTAGTCAGCGATCTTTAATCTTCTAATCTAATGCACTATTTGTCAAAATCACTGTATTTCTCCTCTCCATCCACAAGATGTCACCACTGACAGCATGTTGGAAAAAAAGTCTGGTTTCAATACACAGCCTTGGCTCTGAATTTCAGCAGGTAAATACTGTGGCTCGGGCCGAGTCACCAAAACAGGGTACACCCCCACATCCAGGGGGCGATCATACTCATGCGCAGATCAGACAGAGGGGGGAGGGGGAGTAGTAGGTTGCGTAGCGTGCGCAGTTAGCGTAGAGAGAGATACAATATGTGAAAAACAGCCCAAAAGAAAAAGGTCAGAGGAGTGAACAGTGAAAAAGAAGGGCTATGACCATGAAAGAGCGAAGACCCGGGTCAACATTGGCGTTGCTTTCCGACGGTGGAGGGAACTCTGCGAACTGAAAGACCTGAAAACGGACACGGATGTTGCCGTCTTTCTGCTGGATAGGTAAGCAACATTAGCTTTGTGGTGCTTCACATAACAGTAACAGCCGTTGGGCATTCATCTTATTGTCTAATCTGCCAAAATGTACTGTTTTCGTGATAATATCAGTATTGTCTGACTAGTCGGGGTTACTTTAGCTACGTTGGTCAGCTACGCAGTTTCTCGGCCGTTTCCATGACGATGCATGTCCATCAGTTTTCGGGGGTGGAGCCAAGGCTGAGGTAGGAAGGGAGAGGCGGGTCTAAATTCGTTTATCAACAACCTCTCCACTCGTTTTCTCCCGCATCGTTGACTACACCTTTAAGGCAGGCTTTGGGGTAGGGGTGTCCAAACTTTTTACGTCAACGGCCACTTAATAAGGAATACATGGACAACCAGTCACTGCACCTCACTTTTAGTGTATTTAAGTTAAAGTTTTAGGGTTAAGGATTGGGTTATCACCTATCAAGGGGCCCTCTTAACCCTGGGCTATCACTGGATTCACACCTAGTCAGAGCAAGAATTGCCCTTAGAGCAGCAGAGGTGGGAGACAATGACAGCTTATCTTTATGGTAAGACACAAAACAAGAGTAAACTGCACGAATGTTGGTGCTTGAAGATGAATACTGCAACATATGTCGTAAATGAAACCTTATGACAAAGTAAATATGGCAGAAACTGAGCATTATTGTTATGAAATCAAAAAGGTCTTGATGCATCAGCTGTTTCAGGGCCAATTCAAAATGGGCAGCAGGCCACATTTTGCCCGTGGGCCAAAGTTTGGACACCCCTGCTTTACGTGGTCCAACCAGGTACTAGTAAGGTGTACCTAATAAACTGACCAGGGAGTGTGCACTGATTTGGTATCAAGCATAATACAGAAACAGAAAAATCAGTATAAATGAAACATATGTAATGAAAAAAGCTCTGTAATCAAAATGTAATAGATTCTCTCCCACAGAGCAGAGGACACATCCAGGTGAGACCAGAGCAGCGGAGCTCAGAGGAAGGACAGATATCAGGTTTTCTGTGTTTTTATTTCACAGTGTAAGCAAACAGAGCCGAGCCCTGCCCCTGACAATAAAACAGCTCATCATCTGGATTGGTTAATGGTCTGAATCCCCCTCCAAAGGAGCCATTTTATGTCGTGGATTTACACAGCGCCCTCGAAACCGGCGCTAAGAGCTAAAACACAGCTGTGCAAACCAGAACAGTGGAAGTCAGTTAAGATGTGCGCTTCAGCTAAGAAAACAAATAATATAATACCGGGGAGAAATTGCAGGATGTAAAAGACTTTATTTTCAGTGTTTGTACATCTGATTCAATTTGAAGTAAGTGGTGGTTTGGATTTAGGGGGGAGAGGCGCCCACGTTACCTTGGGCTTGAGCAGCTCCAGTCGACTCTGGACTCGGCTCTTCAGAGGCTCAGGAGAAGATCCAGTGGACACTTCAGGGGATCTGAGGAGTGAAAATAAAACAAGGCAGAAGTTTATAAGATGAAAAAACTAGAGGGGCTATGCTGTCACTGTCTCTTCATTGCATTTCAACTGTTTGATACCATTCCTCTCCAACAGAATAATCAGTGGCTATTCTTTCATATCAGTATCTGTATTTCAGATGTTTGACCGGAAGAGTTGTTCTCGTGTTGCGTGGGAGGATTTTCCTCTGTATAGTTTCACGGGAAGAGTTGTGGGGTCTCATGCTGGTGTAACTTCTGTTTGGGGGGATTTCCCACTTTCTGAGCCCCTGTGGTGGAAATGTCTACGTCATAAAACACCAAAAAGCAAAAGTCCTGTGAGCTGAAGACCACTGTATAAAGTCTTTTCAAAACTGGTATGTGGATTATTCTGACCCCAGTGTGAAGGTCATAGAGACATTTGTGTTATGACCTGTTTGCAGATGCGTAGATGGATCAGCAAACGTGTCACTGATCAGTTCACAAATTTGCATTAAGTGCCACGGGAGTGCAAACAGCCTGGCTTTGTATCTGTAAAGTTTGGTTGTATCGGGTACTTCACAACATTCAGTGAAGTGGCTTTGTAATGGAATTCTGCAAGTCTAAAAAAATTAACAAGCTACAAAATTCTGTTTGGTTGAATGTACAATGGGGTTAAAACATGTAATGGCCCTTTTCCACTAGCACACCTTGGCCCTACTTGATTTGCAGCGTGTTTCCACTAGCCTGGTACCTCCTAAAACAAGCTAGTTTTAGTACCTACTCCGCTCTGGTTCCAAGCGAGCTGAGTTGATACTAAAAGATGACGTCACCGACTGTCGGCTACTGATTGGTCAGACAATGTCGTCATCGATGAGTCAAGAGCGCAACGACCTAGCATGCTAGTGGTAGCTACCATTAGCTTACCCTCAAACGTCTTTTCTTTGCAGCTCGATTGCTCTTGTCCTCGGCTTCATTCTGTTGTATAGCTTCCAAAACTCTCCTGTGCTTCTCAAGGGGTACTTCTTCTTGCCACCTGCAGCCTTCTACTGCTTTACTTTTTTACTCGGTTTGTGACAAAAGCCACAGATACCCCTTTTCCACCAAGCTTGTTCCAGGGCTGGTGCTCGTGCTGGTGCTAGAGCCGGTTCGCAGTTGGTTCAAGTGAGAACCGGTTAAGAAAAGTTTGCTTTTCCACAAACGGGTGCCGGCCAGAGAGCTACGTCATCACGTCAATGTATACGTCTGTATACGTCACAATAGTTTCCCATAACAACTAGTGCCAAATTTTATCGCCACAACAAAGATGGAGGACTACGTTGCGGTTCAAGTGTTGCTGCTGGCTTTTCGAGCCTTCCTTGGAGAGCAAAATTTGGCGATCCAGCAAGTTAATGCTGCTCGACGATTATGCAAGATCGTCTCCTCCACTGACCACTGCTGTTTGGTTTTACTATCCATTGTTATCTTCCAACTTATCTTCTTACTGCTTACCCCGAACTCGTCTTTTTAAAAATGGCTCTCTTCCGTGTTTTTACTCTGCTTTGGTTGGTCAATAATCCCGCCCCCACCCCCTGACGTAAGCGCGTAGCCCCCGACGTAACGTGGTTCTTTCTGCTGGCCCAGCAAAGAGTTGGTTCTTGCCAAGCACCGGTTTTGAGAGCCAGCAACCGGTGCTTAGTCTGTGGAAAACCAAAGAACTGGTGCTAAGTCTGGCTCTTGCTCCGAACCAGCCCTGGAACCAGCTTGGTGGAAAAGGGGTAAGATTGTTGTGTTGCGCTCAAAATGGCGTCACCGCAGTGCCACTCAGATGCTTACAGCAACACTGCACCCCGCTGTGCAGGCGACTGGGGCTAATGGAAAAGCAGCACAAGGTCGGGCAGAGTCGAGTAGAGTAGAGTAGGGCTAATGGAAAAGGGCCATATGAGTGCTTTATTTTTCCTCCAGGGAGTCTTTGTGTTTGGCACTATTATGACGCAGCAAGTGGCTCTGTGTTCTTCAACAATTCAACAATTAGCTCTACGGACTCCAAAAGTTCCAAAAACAGTCATGGAAACTAACTATACTCAAGTGACAATGGCATTCCTTTTACAGTGGATACAAGAAGTCACCTTAATCAGTATGCAGAAGGAGAAATTCCTTAGAATAGGATTCATCGGACAGAGTTACTGCACACAGGCAGAAGATCAAACCGTCATTTGTTGAATCGTAAAACGGTGCCAAACGAGACTTCCTGGAAGTCTGAAATTCTTCACCCAATCGACCAAATTGGATCAACAGACAGTTTCCTGGCTTGTTTTTACTCTTGGTCTCTGGTATAGAGCTTAACAGAATCAAATTTTAACTTGTCTCCTCATCAGTGAGTGCATCCAATTGGAAAACAGCGGTCTTTCATGAACAAACAAACATGAATAAATGAACAAAGTAGCCTGGCTGAAATGCTTGTAATTGAGACTATCAACTTCTCAATAACATAAAGCAGAGTGTTTCTTGCATGCCCAGGAAGTGCTCCTAAAACCATCTGTTGGTTCAATGAGCAAAGTCTGACATCTTTTGAAGAGCTTTTGGCCAAATCTGTTCGCAGGTAGATCAAGAAATGTGAGAGAAAGACTGACTGAGTGCTCTATACATTCACTGTCACAATAGTGAAATCTTATTATCGATGTTTGTTTTTCCTTGCATATGTCATTGAACCGGGGTTATATATTGAAACAGTACACAAATATCAATCCCTAATTTGTCTGAAAACCTCAAAATAAGAGAAAATAAGAGAAAAATTCCTCCAGTAGCTTTCTCCACTTCACAGAAAGCATGTGCTTTAACAGTCAGTTAAAATTGTTCCCTCTAATGATGTCATTTGGGAATATGGACCCTCTACCAGATAGGGGAAACCCTGAGGTAGGTGTTTGTTCCTTCCTTTAAAAAAGTGTCTAGACATAATTTTGCTCCCACAGTAAACATTAAAGCACAGTACTGGAAAGCTAGAGTCATATCCAGTTCTTAAAAGGAGATTTGTCCGACAGAATCTGTTCTGAGCAGGGCTGCAACAGAGGGGTTTAGAGGCATGGTAAATCCAATATTTGACTGCATTTCAAGTGTATAAAGCCTTAAATGCATGTTCGAGGAATATCAGGAGAGAGTGTGACTTTGCTGAAGAGGTGTAAAATATTTAATCTTTACAAGTAACGTTTTTAATCTTGAGTAGGGCTAACTTTTCAGGCATCTTCAGGAAAGGCACCAGGACACATTAGCTGGAGTTAAATACCGCTTTCACAATTAGGGATGGGAATTGATAAGATTTTATACATATCAGTGCTGTTAACGATCCTGCTAATCGATCCAATTCTTTAACGATTCTCTTATCGATTCCTGCAGATTTTGCGAATGGGCATATGTTGGTCTGATTTTCAGTGGCAACAATGTCAAACACACGTCACAGTATAGGTATCCGCTTCTGCAAGTTGCTGGTGTTTCCACTCACTGAAGGTTGTGTAGTAGGTGCAATGAAAATTAAGCTACAATTCTGATGCTTCTGAACCCTGTCAGTGGAAGGAATTGATAAGGGAATTGATAAGCAAAAAGATTAATGATACCGATTCTTGGATGGAGCTGTTAACGATTCTCAACTGGAATTGGTTTTCGATTCCCATCCCTATTCACACTTAAATTAGTGGGACAACAAAAGTTTTTTTGAATCCTGGTTAACCCGCTAGCAATCGGCAAGTGACTCTTTTCGCACTGCCAGCAGACCTAGGTCTAATCGGCAGCTCCTCAGGTGCATCAAGCTGATGTCTTCATGTTGATGACATCATCAGCATGACGTAGCCCCCCCGTGTAAACAATAGAAAGGAGCATGGAGACTGTGGACGCGTTTTTCTTTACTCTGTACTTGTGTCCCTCTTTACAAATGCACAAACACTACGCTGGTGATTCAATGAATATGTAACAGCAGAGTCACGTAAGTCACAGACAGAGGGGGCGGGCGTGATATTGTGCCATTGGGACTTTACGCTGACGTCTTCCGAAAATTTGTGGGTCAACATGAGTGTAAAGTTCTCACTGTTTTCGATCGGAGGCGAGCCAATTAGAAACCATGTCGCTTGCAGGGTCAGTGGACGAGGGTCAAAATGCTGATTAGATCCTTTCAAACTGCCGACAGGAGCCGATTGTTGTCGGGTTTAAATGGGTTTTTTGGTCAGTCTGAAAGGGGTATAAGAGGTCTGTCACAAAAAATTTAATTAATCTACTCGTGAGGTTTTTTATTTGTTGAAAAACTACACAACATTCAGATTAACTATTAAAACGCATGGTCCCTATTGGAGATGCCACATTCCAGTCTGTTCTGAATCGCGGTCTGTCCCAACCTGAACAGAATGAGGATGCAGGTCCCTTCGGCTCCACTGAGTACAGGCTGATCCTCGGACAGCAGGTCTGCTTTATTTCGACACGGAGGATTCACTGCTTCTTCATCCAACAGCGCCATCAGCACCTTCACCGTGTCTCGACCTCCGTACGCTGTGGCGTGATTTATTGCGTAGACTTTTGGCTGGAGGGGGGACGACAACACAACAACCATTAGCTCACTTAACTGACATTACATTCACATGAAACCCACTTCATCTTCTCACACTGAAGCTACTGGCTGGATTGGAGAGCTCATAGATTACCCGTGCAGGACTTATTCCAGTCCCACTTCCATTAGTGCTCTCTTTTTGGATCTGGTGGAGCTGGCTAATCCTCCCCTTCAGCTCTGTTGCCGTCTCCTCTGCTGCGACATAAACGGCGTCTCCGCTGCTGCGTCCCTTCACAAGCGCTGCCCTGATGGCCATCACCAGCCTGGCTCCACATACACTAAGGAAAAACCGCATGACAAAGTTAAGAGAGAACAAATCTGCATGTGCCTGAGAACACAAGTTTTCATCTGGATGGAATTATTAGTGTTAGAAAGGTCAGCCAAAATTTGCCAACATGAATAATTTCTAAAAACCAGGAAAGTCTCCAGAAGTCTGCAGAAGATAAACTGCAGCTTCACTTTCAATTTATCGGTCATTGAGTTTAAAAGCTAAGAGAATTTGTTGCAGTGTTGACATTCAGATGAGCTTTATTTCTGCTGTAGCTCAGCTTTGCCAATGCTAACATTACACAGCATAAAGCACCATCTAAACCCATGTTAAAGTCACACCGGGCACTGAAGCAGCTCTTACCAACTTACTGTAAGAAAAAGAAACTACAGGATTTTCTCTTTCTGAAGATTTTGAGGGATTTTTTCCCTTAGATCATCTGTGATTCATGTCCAAAAATCACAGTTGTACTTCACTTATTCAGGTTTCTAACAGTGAAGTGCACTAAGTTTATTTTCAGTATATTTTTATCACCCAAAGAAGCCTTTTTATTGAAAAAAAATACTCCAAAAAGTTGACCCAGAGCAGGGGCATTTTATCCTCTTCTTAAAGGGCATGTATGCTCAAACAGTCATTTTAAAAAAATGTCATGAAGTGATGTGTCTGGGCAATTTGTCAGCCCCCAGATGTGAGACACTCCCCGAACTAGGTGTTTGTCATGTACACAGGAGCCTCCAGTTGAGGGAATTTGTCTTGGCATGACTGTGCAGCCACGATAAACATTAGGGTACAGCATAAGAGAGGTAAAATCAACATCCTGACAGGGGCATGGTCAGACATAGCTTATGAAAATTTACACTAAAACAGCCTGTTTTGAGCAGGGCTGAAACTGAGGGGTTTGGGGCTTACTAAAATCCATCGTCAGAGAGAATTTTTAAGCAAGAATGTTCAAAATAGGTTCTGGGGACATCTGGGACTGGTGTGAACATGAGAGAGTATAGAAGAGTAGATAGACATTAGATAGTTGGGATGGCTAAATAGAGGGGAGGACCCAGACGAGACCAGAGCCTGAACATGGAGCGCATCAACACAACTGCTAAAAATGTTGGCAATGTTTCAATATCAAAATGCTGATTGCATATGTGTACTGGAGTTTGCCGACAATTTTAGGCCATTGAAAACAGTAAATTACACTCTTTGATTGGCAAAAACTTCTATTTTTTATTGATACAAAAACAGGCAATTTTTCATTTTTATTTACATGTAACAAAAGCTCGCACAGTAATTTAAGTTTGTACAGTAACAATGCTTATTCCCCTGAAATCAAAGAAATTAAATTGCCCTTTGGTGTGAGTGTGAGCGTGAATGGTTGCCTGTCTCTCTATGTGGCTCTGCAATTGGCTGGCGACCAGCTCCAAAAGAAATACGAGATATAGAAAACGAATATTTGTCAATTTTTTGTTAGCAAGATTACGCAAAAACTATGGGACTGATTTTACTGAAATTTTCTGGAGATGATAATAATGGCCCAAATTAAATACGATTAGATTTTGGTGGTGATCCAGCTAACCGGCATAGTTGTTGCTCAATAGCTGGCAAACTAATAATGACATCAACTTGAGTCTGAGTGCAAGGTGTGGGTTTTCAGGGTCAAGGAATCATATGATGGGAACTTCATCATGGAAATATTGCTAATAGATGTAACAGCAATATCTGAACTACCTTTGCGCTCCCTGAGTGCTTTCTAGTGTTAAAAGTGTTCCTTAAATGCAGTGATGTTTCAACAACAATGCTCGCAGTTAAATAGTGCTGCAGGAGGCCTCCACCTCCCTGCCGCTGGTCTGCCAGCACCTTGATTGCAGGGCGGCACCCTGCACGGCTATTTATACAGGTGTGCCAGGTGTGCACGCGCTCTTTCCTTCCGTTCATTTCCTGAGTTTGTCGCGGCGTGGTGAAGCTCTTTTGTTTGGCGTGGCAGCCATAGGAGCACACGCCTTCACTCAGGTAATGCGCACTGTCTGTTTTCTCCCCTGTGCGTAATGCGTGCGCTTTGTGGCACGCTGTCTCATGTTTTAGCAGCTGCGTGGCAGGTTGTTGGCATCGCGGGGAACTGGTCGCCTCGTCGGGTCGGTGATGCATCTCCGTGGTAAGCTGGCATTGTCTGCCTCCCCTCTTCCTTGATTGTCACTTGGCTTTTGGCTGACTGATGTGCGCCCTTGTGCAGTGGTGCGGTGGAGCTGTGGCTGGACGATCTCATACTGTGTTTTAATCTATGGCTGCGCTAATCTCTGCCCTTTGGTATGTATACAGGCCAAAGATTAATTAATTTAGCTGAATGGTCCAACTCAATGATTGTTTCACTCATCAAGCACTCATAAACGCTTATTAGAAACCAACTGGGAACTGGCTCGGCCCTTGACTTTACATGGCCGCTGCTGTTTTTCTGCCCTCTTTTTCCTTAGTCCAGCTCTGGCCCTTCCGAACCCGGGTTTGGATCTGGCTTTAACCCGGTCCTGGCTCCCCCTTTGGCTCTCGTCTGGCCTGCTTTGGCCTTGAACGTCAGCGTCTGCTGCATTATTCATCTTGCCCGATGTTGCATTTTAAATATTACCCTTTGTTTGTATTTTGTTTCGGATTTTGATAGGCTATCTTGTGGGAATTATTTGTGTTTTTAGTCCAACTCATTTTGTAGTGTGGCACTATGGCGTTTTATTAACCTGTCTCTCCCTGTGCTCAGGTGCTGAGGACCTAAAGTGGCCGTCTGTTTTCCTGGTGGTGGTGTTCTTGACTATTCCTCTTTTGTTGGTATGCAGTGAGACGGGTGGTTAATTTGCCAAGTGCTTTTTTGATTTTTCATCCGCATAAATGATGCACCAGTCTTAAATCTTTTGGCATTTATTTTGGTTAAAGGAGACATATCATGCTGATGCATGATTTAATACTTACATATAATATAATAAATTTGAAAACAAGACCTTACACCCCCTTAATTTTCAAAAAATGAGATATTGTATTTTTTCTGATATCCTAGAACGAGATTTGATGCCTCTGAAAATAGGTCATTGCGAGATGTCCGCGAGATTTCAAACGTCATGACGACACGAGGTACCTTTCTTTTTATTGGAGTAATCTGATAAAACACTTCCTCCTCTGTGATGTCCGTTAGCCCCAAACCGTCACCGAGGAACACATCCAGCAGCAGGGGTATAAAACTCCCTAGCTCACACTCCCTCATTACCAGCTCTGGCCTGTAGGGGGACTCAATACGCGGTCGCTGCATTGAGCCTGCCGGAAAATACAGTAGAAGAAGGACAGGCTGGCTCTACCCCCGATAGAACTGACCAATCAGACCACAAAGGGCTGTGACATTGCGAGGTAACTTTAGGTCATCCTCAGATTCGAGTGTTTCATCGAGAGCTTCATAATGGCCTAAAATGAGGATTTTGAGAACGCTATTGTGGGGCAATGAAGGAACTAAATGACTTGTACTGAGGGCAGAAATGCTTTACAGGCATCCTAGTCTGGCATAGTGAAAAGGAGAAACAAGAATGATATGTCTACTTTAAAGGTTTGAGTTGATTATTTTGCAATGTCTTTTAATATTTGCTTGTTAATAAAATCTATCTTTATTGGTATAACTCAAACAGTCTCTGCCTGTGGTATCTAAAAACCTGTGACCTTTATCAGTTTTCAACATAAGTGTAAGATTTCCTGGGGATTAAATTTCCTTAAGCGGTGGTGTTGGAACAAAATCCACTGGGAGAGTCTAAACCTTGGCCAAGGTAGCTCAAATTTTGCTTTTACATCTATGAGCAATAGTTTTTTGATAAAGTTGGCATCATAATATGATTCCTTGACACTGGAAAAAACACACAGCATTCAGAATTATGCCTCTCATTATTAGACTGTTATTAGAAAACTGTTGTTCACAAATAGTTATCTGGATCATGACTAAAATCTAATATTGTATCAAGTTGGGCCATTACCAACACCTCCTGAAAATGTCGGCAAAATCCGTATTGAAGTTTTTGCATAACCTTGCTAACGCCAGCAAAAAACATAACCTCCTTGGCAGAGGAAATCTAGTCTAACATTCACGCTTCACCAGTCTAAGTTGTATTCATCAATTTTTCATATAGGTATATTGTGAGCTTAACATAAAACTCTGCAATAAATCTATCAGTATTTAACAGGAGTTGTAAATGGAGGCCTAATCATTGTTCAGTGTTTGCTTGGGTACTCATTTGGCCTCAATGTAATGCTTAGTGATGGCATTGTAGCATTAGCTAAAGCTATGGTACTGAATGAGGTAAACTTAGCCAAAATTTGAGAAACAGGCCAAGCTTTGAATAAGCCACAAATAAGATGTTCGATGAAACATAGCATCACAGCTGTCATAATTAGCATACGGTCCATGCTAATGTGTTAACCAAACTGCCGAATAGCTGCTTTCTGCTTAATTGGTTTATTTGTTGCTGAATATTTTTTTATAAACACCCAAGCTTGAAATGTAAAATTCCTATCCTTTATCAGTGAAGTTCAAGAAAATCTTGAGGTTAATGTTTGGAGTCAGAACTGAAATGTCTTTATGCTTGTTAGCTAACTTTCATATGGTGTCTGAATTATGACAGAACAAGCTTAAGGCTGTATCAGAGGCGTTTCCCATACTGGTTTCAGTGGTGGAAAATTCTTCTGTGCATCTAATTTAACTAGAAAAATACAGAATAAGGTAAAGAGGAGGTGGTCAAGGCCTGACCCAGCTCTGATGTGAATGAGCCGCAGTCAGTAACAGAATCATTTGGGAAAACAGATGTTCTGTGAACAAAGGCCCTGAACTCTCCACAGAAGGTGTTTGTATGAGGAAACACAGTACTCCATCGAGAGCGTAAAGAGGCTGCCTGTTGAAAGACACATGTTGGCCTAGTTCATGGGTGTCTCGTCAGCCGTGGAGTGCTCTCATAAGTCTACGTGAACTGAAAACCCTCAGAGGAGCAGTGAAAGTAGGGTCTACCACACAAATTCAGTGTGTTATGGCTCGGCTGAGGGAAGCTAAAGGTGCTTCTCAACAGCTTAAACTTTGTCCTAGAACAAGGAACTTTGAAAAGTGCATGTATCTCAATAGCAAGAAATAAAAAATTTAGCTCCAGGATGATTTATCTCTGCATTAACAGGGCCCTAATCAATGGCTACAAAGATACAGGAACTTTATGAACAAGATCTGCGATGATTTATGTTTCTGATTGGTCCAACACAAAACTGCAGCTTTAGGATTTTAAAGATAACAGTTTTACCCTGGTCCCAGAAGTCCACAGATCATATTTTTGAAGTGTAGTAACACATTAGAACCACTGGCGTACTGAATGTCATCAGCAAGATTTGCATATTCCTACCAGTGAAAACCAAGGATGCTTTCACAAAGAGTTTGTCAAGCTCACTTTTGTTTGGGGATGTTGAAATTTTTGCTTAATTTCTCAGATGGACTTAAACCTGTCAAATGTGGTGTACAACAGCAACCTGCATTTATTTAGGGCCGTAGCAGGAGTCTTTGGTTGAGCCATTCAACATATTGTTGAACATCGACCCAATAATTAACAACCAGGCATTGAGGAATAACATTTTTTAGTTCCATGCAGCTTGGTAGTATTTTGGGCAATGTTAAATATGTACAAAAATACAATAAGACATACGTAGGATGCATCAGATGGCACTATCTTGACATTCAGAGCCATGTGTAACCATATGTTTAGAGAACTTATAGACATTAACCTGTTAAGAGCACTAGACGCTGGCAGTGCTAATGTTAGCCACTACCTGCATAACATTGTTGATATGTGCTTCATTAGCTTGTTTACTGTTTTGTATCTGACCAAATTCAGCCATAATGAACTGTTTTTGGCTCTCTTAGTTTATGCTTTATGAATATGAACTGGTTCACGCAAACCAAGGATGTTTTCACACCAACCACATTTAGTGCGCACCAAAGAAGTTTTGGGCCAGGGTTTGGTATGTTAGTGTCAATGTGAATGCAACCACCGCACTTTGGTGCACACCAAATCAGCCAGTCTGAGACCTCCATGAAGAGGTGATCTCGATCCGCTCCATCTCCCTACATTTGGTGCGGTTTCACTGGTGTGAAACAAAGTGGTCCGAACCGATCCACTTTTGATGCATTTTGGGTGTTGCAGGCATTGAACTATGGGTAAAGTCCTTCATTATTTACTTCCTGTTTATCCCGCGGTTGAATCTGTTGCTTACTCAATTTGTCAATTTCTTTTTTCTGGTTAAGGACTATGATGATTTATGAGGGTCCAGAAGGTCACTGATGCCGTCTCAAACATGATAAAAAAAAAAAAAACACATTTGAAGGAAAATGTAGAAGAGAGCGTAAACATTGGTTGTTTGGTGTAGGAAATGGTTACCATGGTAGTCTCTTCTTCGTTATCCTCCGTAGCAGGTTTGGTAACCAGTTACGTGCATATCGCCCCCTGCTGTTTCAAACTGAGTAAATATATAAGTGGGCCCGGGCATGGTTTGATGTTGCAAGTGTGAATGCAAACCAGCAGGGAAGGGGGAGGGGGGAGAACCGCGCCGCAGCACGGTTCGAAACAAGTGGGCCTAATGTGAAAGTGCCCCAAGACCTCCTTTTGTTGAGCAGACCAGAGTTCATGTGAGCTTTTACACAAACAAACTTTGTTCTGCTTTTTTGGAGAGTTCTGTTTGGTCCAGACCAAATGTTTTAGGTGTGAAAGTAAGTGTACCACTGTTGCGAAAGCATGCCACCAGGGAAGGGAGGGCAAAGCAACCGGTGCAGGTCTGTGATATGGAACAATGTGTGAAGATGCCTTTAGACAACAATCATTTAGTTCCTTGCACTAAAGTTCCCAAAGCTAAAAGATCCTGATACTTTTGTTCAAAATGCACCTCAACATCACTCGTGGTAAATGTGAAGATTGGCCATGTTGCACTGCATGTGGAGTCGGGGCCACATTCACAATGTGAAGATATAAGTCTGGTGGTAGTTCTCAGAGCCCATCCCCAAGGTCTGAGCAGTCAGTAAATTCAAATAAGCTTAATTTATCATGTAAAAGCCTCTTTGACCAGTGAGAAAATCTCCTTCATGCATGTTAACTAGCTCAGGAAACCGTCCACAGCTGGTAAACAAACTACAAATGTACCTGTAAACATGGCGCTGCAGTACGACGTGAGGTCATGTGCACATTCTCTGTTGGGGTACTTCATAAGGTCTCTCTCATCAGCTTTACCTCAGAGCCCTCTCTCTTGATCGAGCAGCTAAATCATCTGTGATAACCCCCTCTTTTGTAGTGCCAGGTGCTCTGACATCGAAATAATAATCTGTAATGATTTCAAGAATGATTCAAGTTTGACGAGAATTCATCAAAGAGCTCCAACACATTATTCAACAAAGAGAGCAGCTTTGATCTGAGGGAGATGAACATGCTTTAGCAATCCAAATCTTATCATGAGCAGCTTCGGTGGGAGTCATTACAGGGATCTAAAGATAAGAGCCAGCAGAGGGACAGGTGGATTTTTATGATTACAGGTGCTTGACAGGCCTGTAAATATTCCTACAAAAAAACTGTGGCAGTACAAACAGAGCTCAGCACCATAGGGTTGGGCAATCTATCCATCTTTGGAAGATATACCCATGTTTTTTCAGACAAGATAGCTGGGTTTGTGTAGGTATTATTTAAAAAATGACGGGCCTAAAGCTCAGTTTAACATTTGATTGACTCAGTTAAACATTTTGATTTGTTGAAGTATTTCAGCATGATATTCATTAAAGTCAAATTAGATACCTGTTGCACAAATAGACCTTTTATAAGAAGCCAGTGCTGGGTACTTTGACCCCTGCTTACTGTGCCAACTGGACAAATACATACAAAATACAGTCCATACATACAATAGTACTTCGAGGGATGGAAGGGAGTAACCTGACATACAAGATGAACTGTTTCACATGCCCTTAAGGTACATTTCAAGTCTGTTTTTGCAACATTCCATAGAAAGTGACTAGAACAAGAAGAATCATTCAAGAAAAACTGAAATGTGATTTGACCAAATGTACCAGCCAATAGGGGTTGTAGTCACATCAGACATTGAGCACAGCGGGCCAACACTTCAACCATAAACCTCTTTTTCTTTTAAAAGGACACTAAGAAGTAGGGCCGAACAATTAATTGCAAATTAGATTAAATCACAATATGGCTTGTTGCAATTTTCAAATCGCAGACAGTGCAAAATTTTTAACCCAAAATTTGGTGAACAATTTGGCACTGTGATGTAGTTTCTTGCAATTTCATGACTATTTTAACCCAGTTTTTACAACTTTATGCCTATCTTGCTCCCATTCATCTTTTTTTTTGGCCACTGTCAGATCATGTTTGGAATTTTTACATGGTTTTTGAAATTTAATCCCCATTTTGCTGCTATAATCAATTTTCCTTAGTCGCTTTTAAATTCTTTTGCCTTTTTTATTTTTTTGCAATTTCATACCTATTTTGCTTCTGTTCTTCACGTCTCCACTTTTTCTCAAACCTTTTATCCTTAGATTGATTTAATGTCATATTGGTTATACTATCGAAAGATCTACTGCTTATGTTTGTTTAAGAATACATAAGATGAGGAACATTAAAACAATTGCAGAGTAAATCGCAATTGCAATATTTGGGAAAAATATCGCAACTAGATTATTTTCTCTAATCGTTCAGCCCTCCTGAGAAGCCCCAACAGCCTGCCTGGGAACAACTGCTTCATTCTGAAGCTTTGCAAGATGGATTTGCAGTATTATAGACATGGAATCAGGAAAATGATTTAACGCTTAAACATAAGTCAACTGCCAAAACTCAGTAAGTTTTAGATGGATTTATTGACTCTAAATTAATAAATACAAGAGAGGGATCAATGGGTGTAAAAATTTGATTTATGGATGGAGGAGATATGATAGTCTAAACTGTGAATGGATAGGTTAAAATATTAAAGAACTGAATTGGATGGATTTATTGACCTTTAATGGTAAATTTGGAAGAAATGGGTTACAGAAGGGCTACAGAAAACTCCAAACCAAAAAACTGTGGATGGGCTCAAGATAAATGAATAGATAAATAAGAATTAGAGATGATGGATTAGATGGATGCAGGGATGTACAGATAGATAGACAATAAATGAATGAAAGGATTCATTTACACCAAAGCAGTAAATAAGAGACTGATGGATAGTAGGATGGATGTAAAAGCAATTTATGGATGAAAGGCTTTTAATAGTGCCGAGTCATCTGTTAAGATAAGATAAGATAATCCTTTATTGATCCCCAGAGGGGAAATTCAGGTATTGCAGCAGTACAGGACAAAGAACAAGGGTAGTAGCATGCATTGGGTTCAAGAAAAATTACACATATTTTAGGACAAAGCACGGGTGACATATAATAAGCAAAACAAAAAATGAGAAACAATGACCATCCAGTATCAGCAACAGTATGAGCTATTTAGTGTGTCAAGTAATGTCATTCGGTAACTTTGTTATGCAGTGCAGAGAAGGAGAAGTGACAGTGACATTAATATTAAAGTGACAGTGATATTAATATTAAAGTGACAGTGTTAAGGGTAAAAGGGTAACGGAGATATATACAGTAATTACAGTGCAACAGAGTAACAATGGTATTGACAGTGCATTGACAGTGTAACAATGCAGTTGTACAATATTCAACAATTAAATATTAAATATTAAAGTGCAGAACAGTGTAATATTGTGATATTGCCATATCACAATAAAGAGGACATATCATGCTTGTTTCTCCTTTTCACTATGCCAGACTAGGATGCCTGTAAAGCATTTCTGCCCTCAGTACAAGTCATTTAGTTCCTTCATTGCCCCACAATAGCGTTCTCAAAATCCTCATTTTAGGCCATTAACAAGGTCTTGTTGAAATGCTCGGATCTGAGATTGACCTAAAGTTACCTCGCAACGTCACAGCCCTTTGTGCTCTGATTGGTCAGTTCTATTGGGGGCTGAGCCAGCCTGTCCTTCTTCTTCTACTGTATTTTCCAGCAGGCTCAAAGCAGCAACCGCGTATTGAGTCCCCCTACAGGCCAGAGCTGGTAATGAGTGACTGTGAGCTAGGGATCTATAAACCCCTGCTGGATGGATGTGTTCCTTGATGAGGGCTTGGGGCTAACGGACGTCACAGAGGAGGAAGTGTTTTATCAGATTACTCCAATAAAAAGAAAGGTACCTCGTGATGTCACGACGTTTGAAATCTCGCGGACATCTCGCAATGACCTATTTTCAGAGGCATCAAATCTCGTTCTAGGATATCAGAAAAAATACAATATCTAATTTTTTGAAAATTAAGGGGGTGTAAGGTCTTGTTTTCAAATTTATTATATTTAAGTATTAAATCATGCATCAGCATGATATGTCTCCTTTAATGTATGGATGAATGACTGGATGGATGGATTGTTGCAAAGAGAATTGAAGAATGGAAGACTTCTACCAGCTCTAACTTAACTAGTTGTTGATTAATGGAAGGATTAATGAATGGACAGATTTATCCAGCCAAAAAAAAATAAAACAGAAAATGAGAGACAGTGATGGATAGTTGGAAAGATAGATAAATGGTAGAAAAAAGACAAAATGGAAGGCTTTTAATAGATTTTATTGAGTCAGAAGTTAGATCCAAATGTTAATTCAAGGTCCGGAAGTAAATTTAGACAGTCTGCTCTTATTTTTGGATAAAAAATTATTGGGGATCATTAAATTTCTGTCTTCTGGGATAACTTAAGTCATTTTGATATTGAAGGTTTAACCACTTTAAAATAAATCCACTAAGAGAAAAGAAATTGTTCAGGCACTGCCTCTGTTTTGTACCATTTAAGCAGTGAGTACAAGATTGTCTGCATTTTTGAAATTAAGAAATACCCAATAATGGATGTCTAGAAGTCATATTTGTGTTGCATTAGTATCAGTCAGGCATCATTTTTGTTTTAGTTGCAATATAAAAGTCATATTTCCGTTGTCATGATGACCCTGCCACAGTTCAGGTTTATTGTTTAATTTAGAACTGTGAAGGCCACACGGGAGAGGAAACCCGGTCTTATAAGAAATGGAATTGCAGAGAGAAGTGAAGCAATTCAAAGAAAATCCCTCTCCTTCATAAATCAAGCTGTTGACTGTGTTTGACCTCAGGCCCTGCCAGATACAAACACACGCACAACTTTTCTTGGAATCCCTGAATTCCCCTAATCAGCTCAGGATGATTTCTGTGAATCTGAAGATGTTTATAAGTGTTAGACGACAAAAAAGTAAACAAGCTTTCATAGAGATGAATTATCCAAAGTTGCTTGTTCGAGCATTATCAGGCTGGGTTTCTGCAAATGAAAAAAACGGAACAACTAACCACTAAAAAACTGCAGATACATTTAAAATTTTGTAAGAGCAGATTCTTTCAATTTGGAAATGTTGAAGGGAATGACGAGTCTGATCCTGCAGATCAGGGATGGGCAATGTTTTTGTCTGAAGGGCCACACAGACTTTGGAAATGTGAGCGAAAGGGCCACAGAGACAGTAATGGAAATGAATCATGGAGGTTGTAACAAATGAAATATTGGCTCGAATCGACAAAAACAAGAAGATATGAGCAATGCCAGGTCATATGTTTGAGACAGTCTGATAAAATGCTGACTGTTGTATTTATAGGTCTGTTATCTTGTTTCAAAACAGAGAGACTTTTTCATTCTGTCAAGTTTCAAGTTGATAATAATCTGTGTAGAAGCAGATTCCAAACATGGCAGGCTATTGATAGAGCTTAGGGAGGTACCGACCGAATTCTGTTGGTACTTCCGAGTACCGATTCACGTAAAATCAAACAGTGCCATGCTTCGGTACCTAAACGCATCCTTGTGACCTTGAGGGGGTGGAAGAAGCAGGCATACTATTGGGTAGACTAGGTGAATTTCCATACTGGACTTGAACGCAGCATAGCAAGAGCGAAAGTGTGGCTTCACTTTATTAATTGTGATGCAGATTACAGCCACAGCAATATTTGTGACGCTAAGTGTAAGGCCAGGGCGGAAATACTTCAAAGCTGAGGAAGCACCTGGTGACTCACAACATTTTCGTTCAAGCTGAAAAGTGCACAATTTTCTATAGCCTCTGATCTACGACCACAAAGGATTCAATCAGCACTGTTAGCACGCCTGTGTCCAATGGCGACTAGTCGTCTGCAGCCAGAAACTCAGGAAAAGAAATGGCTTTAACATTTGGTGATGGCAGCAAATGCGACAATGAGGATGCAAGTCAAGCATCATCCTCTTCATGTGATCCAGGCAAATAAGCCTCGTGTTTAAGATGGTTTAGCTTAGCATTTTAACGTCTGTTATCATTATCAGGTTGGTTCCTTGTACTTTGTAACAATGTAAATGCTTGTTTTTATTTACAGATCTATCAAACCGTCCCATTGTTAAACTGCCCTGAAGTTAAAGAGAGGGCTGCAGTTAATTCATTAAGATGTGGTTCATTTTAGTCACTGGTTTTCATGTTTAAGACATTTTTGGAACAACTACAATGTTACAATACAAACAGTTGAATGTTTTTTTGATATATATGTCAAATTTTATATATTGAGTAATGAATATAAATTCAAAAAAAAAAAGAGATCTTAATATTAAACAAATTAATATCTTTTCCACATAAACACACGCAAAAGTACCGAAAATTGGTATTGTTGAGTACCGATAAAGATTCCCAGGTACCAGACATTGGTACCGTATCGGTTCAAATGTGAAAGGTACCCATCCCTAATAGAGCTACACACAAACAGCTTCTGTCAAAAGGATGGAGGTAAAGCCAGTGGTGAAACTGGGAATAAGTGGAAGGCCAGATTAGGCTGAAATGTGTACCTTGGGTCAGGAACCTCCCCCAGTATTTCTTCAAGGTTGTCTACAAACTGGACAAAGTCTGTCAGGCCTTTGACATGTTTCCTCAGCGGGTCAGACTCAGCTGGAGCGTAGCCCTTTCCTCCCAGCTGGATGGCCCTCACAAAAGACGTCACAGCCTGCAAGAACCACAAAACAGACCAAAAAAATTGCAGCATAGAGGAATTATGAAGCTTTAGTTTTATAGTTTGGTTGTGTATACGTCATTGCCAAGCCCTAAAAGCCCTTTCCCTTTCCAAATGTGATTACCTTCACCAAGGAGGTTATGGTTTTGCCAGCAAATGTTTGTTTGTTAGCAAAATTACACAGAAACTACTGAAAGGATTTTGCTGATATTTTCAGGAGATGTTGGTAATGGTCCAACTTAAAAACAATTAGATTTTGGTGTTGATCCAGGTAACTACCATTAGCAAACCAACATTTTTGCTCCATAACTGTCTAACTCATAATAACATCAACATGATTCTTAGGGCTGGGTGTGGGTTTTCAGAGTCACAAAATCATTTTATGATGGTAACTTTATTCTGAAACTGTTGCTTATAGATGTAACAGCAATATCTGAGCTACCTTGGTGAAGGTTTGTGCTCTCCGAGTAATTTCTAGTTTAATTGTGTTAACCCTTGTTCTGGATCAGAAGCCCGAGTGCCTACCCCTGGCCGGCATTTACATCCTGTACTTGCTGCCACCCAGACATTTGTTCTGGCTCTCTAATGAAAACACTGAGGGCAGAAGATTTTCATTTAACTGATCTGATGAAATGCCATTTTTTTGGAAAAGGCCTGCAGTTTTTTAAGAAAAGTGGGGTTCATATTATAAAACTAGCAACATTTTCCTGGGGCCCCATAAATAAATTATTGTTTTTGTTTCTTTTATATTTAATCTGAGTAATTGTGTTCACAAATTTTGTTTATGACTGCTTAAAATTGGTATGGTCCACTTTTTAACCTTTATCGGACCCCCCTCCCCTTTATCCCACCTTATGGGTGTCCTTCCCTAAAAGCACATGTTGTGTTTAGTGTTTCTTACCAAGAACAGAGAAGTGTTGCTCTTCTGAGCGGCGTGCCTGATGTCAGTGAGCGCTTGTTGCCCAAGAGCTCTGCTGGGGACGTCAAGGGTCAGCGCCAAGGCCAGGTCGTTTTTGGAGTTCACAAGCAGACTGAGATATGAGCAGAAAACCCTCCTGACTGCCATTTTCACCTGATGATGTGAAAAAGCACATAAATTGAGCATGTATGAGAAATGTTTTAACTATTGATGAGTAACACTGTTTCATCCCATGCTAACTATAACACATGCACTAATGGGGGTGAGGCAAATCCAACTGATTAGACTCATTTAGAAATTACCAAGTGGAACTGGGAAACACCAAAGTACAAATGAAAGGGGCCAAAGTAAAAACCCAGTCACACATTTTGTTTCTCATGGCGATTGTGCACGATTCTCATAATCCTGATGAAACTTGCTTTAGTCATGGTGCATGCACTATTTGGACTGGATCAGCGTTGTATAGTCATGGACAAACGGCAGGGAACGGGGAAGGGTCCCGACAGTTTTGTACTGTTCAAAACTGTCGTGGAGAATCGCTGCTCTCAGTATAGCGGGATGGAAGCCTATGCACTCCAAATGCGAACAGTATTAGCGTGGCATGTACGGAGCTCAATCGGGCTGATCGTGGCTCAACCCTGAAAGCTTTATGAGGATGACTGACAAGGATGTATCCGTTTGTGCCCCGACTGTGTCCCGTTCAAGACAGCACAAGCGACGGGGCTCAGTCAAGGCTTACGTGACTCAAACTGAGCTCGAGCGGGGCTGTAGTCGTGTCAGCGGGATGGAAATGCAAGGGATCCTCCTCATATCACTCTGTTAACCTAGCTGGAGTGGGACGAACGCCCCCAAAGCGCTGTAGAAGCGCTACTGACGGTGTATTTACGGGGTGTGTCCAGGGGTGAGACAGTCATTTCATCTTGTATCATAGCGATCACACCAGCCTCCTCAATCGTGTACAGTCGTGCACAGTCGCCATGAGAAACGGGAATGTGTGACTGGGGCATAACAAATTAAAACTGGGTGTAAAAATGATGTGAATTAAATGCAGTGTTCTCTTGTGTGCAACTTGGACTATCTTATGGCCCTTTTCCACTAGCACGCCTTGGCCCTTCTCTACTCAGCCCTACTCGATTTGCAGCGTGTTTCCACTAGCCTGGTACCTCCTAAAACAAGCTAGTTTTAGTACCTACTCCGCTCTGGTTCCAAGCGAGCTGAGTCGATACTAAAAGATGACGTTGCCGACTGCCGGCTACTGATTGGTCAGACAATGTTGTCATCATCGATGAGTCATGAGCGCGACGATCTAGCATGCTAGCAGTAGCTACCGTTAGCTTACCCTCGTGCGTCTTTTCTTTGCAGCTCGATTGCTCTCGTCGTCGGCTTCATTCTGTTGTATAGCTTCCAAAACTCTCCTGTGCTTCTCAAGTGTTATTTCTTCTTACCACCTGCAGCCTTCTCCCAGTTTCCTTTTTACTCAGTTTGTGATGTAAAGCCACAGATTGTTGTGACGCGCTAAAAACGACTTCACCGCAGAGCCGCTCACCCCGTTGGGCAGGCGACTGGGGCTAGTGGAAAAGCAGCATAAAGCGAGTAGTGTAGAGCCAGGTAAAGTCGAGTAGAGTAGAGTAGGGCTGGTGGCAAAGGGCCATTAATTCTGACATAAACTGGGACACGCCAGTACAGCAGCTTCCAGCTGTCATCGTACTCATAGAGTTGGTCCCGCCTCTAACTCCTTAAAGGATACTGATTAGCTTGAAAGAAAACATAAAAACATGCTTGTTAGGCTAGATGAAGAAACTGAATTACTTTTAGGTCAAAGGATGAGTATAAATGATGTGTCTCTCTGTTCCAGCTTTGTGATTGGCTGCTTCAAGAGACAAGCTGTATAGATAATGGATATGGAGACCAACAGAACTGGGCTTTGAGACAACTTCTCAGAAACCACCTGGAGATGTCACAGGAACGAGGTCCATATTGCATGCAGTCTATAAACTATTGTCTCGAGTCCATCAAGGTTGTGTTTATAAAACTACCAAAGGGAACAACAGCATTTTTACAACAGCACTTAAAACAGCAGCTGACAGCTCGTGTTAGACTCCAAAAAATTACATCACTCGAGCTGGTCGTGCTGCAGCGAGCCTCCACTTAAAACAACTCATAAATTCACAAGTCAGAGAAGAGAGAGAGGGGGGAAGAGACTGTTACAGAAGCTCTTCTCCAGGCCCACATTATGCTGCGTTTTAAACATGTGCCTGGTAATTGAATTCACATTGCTCTCTTAAATCTGGGCGATATGATATAGAGTTCCTGTCAATAAGAGCAGGATGGAGTCCAGACAGAAATTAAGTGAGTGACGACTGGAAAAGTAAATGTTTGGATTGTTGCCAAGGGGACAAAAGGTTTAATTTTGTGTGTGTATATATATAGTTTTTTTTCTGCAAGACCTATTACAAAAAAAGCATATACCAAAACAAAAACAAAAAACAAGGAAGGTAAACTGTCGCCAATATCTTGCTTGTGCGGCAAGTATACATGCTCAAAAAGGTGTAGGAAGTAGTATTACTTTATTTGATTATATCCCTTTTATTATCTTGTACTACAGTGAAGTTTTTGTAATTTGTTCTTATTGATAATAATTACATCATTCCACATCTGTTCAGGAACCTATGGCCTTTATAATGTATTGACTAAAATATTATGTTAAGCTACTTTTATAGAAATGAACACACATTTTTCACTTACATGTAAAATACTTAATTTCTGTACATAGCATACACCCTGATAACCTGAAAAGCCAGATGGACAGCTCCATATATCTGCCACAGAAATATTTCACTAGTCCATCTGGGTAGGAGCCCTTTAAATTTGTTTTCAGGGGCAGAACATTAAAAAAAAACACAAGCTTGTGATTGGACAGTCGTTTGGCTCGTCACATTCATCACAGACCAATCCACATCAAGCAGGGTTGCCTCCTATAATGTAGCATACATAGCGGATAATGTAGCGGCTAATGGCTAACAACAGTTAAAACAGTTCATGGACGTTAGCCATAGCATCTAACTTAGCCGCTAACAGCTAACAACAGTTAATGACCATTAGCCGTTAGCCGCTAACTTAGCTGCGAACTGCTAAAGGCCTTTTACTATTGTCTCACACTAAATTGTACCACACAGATGATTCATTTAACACTTATATGTGAACGTCCTCAAAGACAATCCCTACAAGTAAATTTCTGAGGAGGGCAGATTTCGCCAAGTTTTACTAAGTAGCCATGAGGACAATAGGCTAATCGGCATGTCCGTTCTCAACTTCCGGTTGTTGTCATGTCCACATTCTGCAGCTCCCGCCTCTCTTCCCTGATTGGGCCGTTAAGAATTCAGCCGAATTAATTTGTTGGACAACGGAGGCTGGCAAGACGGACCTGCAGGATTTCAGAATCAGGCAGGTCTGTCTGCTCTGCAAGGGTAACACCCCGATGCACACAAAGAGAAAAAAGACATTACAAAACTAGACAGTATATCAATATTTTTCTAGACTCTGTCATTACCATCCGAGGTTAAACAGATGCTCTTTATCTCTTATGTTTATTTACATTTTTTTGTTTTGAATATTCTTTTAATTTGTTGATGCTAATTCATTAAAAAAACAAAAATCACTTTATGAATGACACTCAATCATTTTTTTAACAGTGAGAATCACGCTAGCAGGCTTGTAAGTCCTCATTATCAGTGACCAGGACATTGGTGTTCTGTCATTTCTGTGGCTCAGATCAAGCTGAACCTGATCTGAATGTGGGCAAAGGAGACCCTCAAGTCCCACGTCTGGTCTGAGCTCATGAGAGCACATCTACATTCAGTTTAGTCTCACATAAAGAACTGTATTAGACTAATTAGAGTGGGTTGGCATAGTGATGCAGCAGGGATTGCACATGCCTCACAGCTAAAAGGTTCGAGCCTTATGTTGGTCTGGGCCTTTCTGTGTCAAAAACATGCTCATTAAGTTGATTGGTGATGCTAAATTGCCCTTAGGTATGAATGTGAGTGTGAATGGTTGTCTGTCTCTCTACAGCCTCGTTTCAACCAAGTGGTCCGGTATGGATCGGCCCGTTTTGGCTCAGGCCGGATCGGTAAAGCCTGATCCTGTTTGCGTTTCCACAGCCAACCCAACCCTACTTGGTAGGCGCATAAGCCGGATAGCCGATAACATGACGGCATAGCAGCGCGACACAGTGTACCCCGCTATTAAATACAATGAAGAAGAAAATGCAACACTGTAAACAAAGAGCAACGATGGAAGACATCCAGCAATTCTTCTTTTGTGTGATCAGCATGTGGCTTTTTGTTACGAAGTGCAACCAAGCTTTGTTTTAGAGAAAGCTGTGTGCCAGCAGAGTTATCTTCATGAAGACGAGTGGAGATTTAAACATGATGAGGTTATGTGTTATTCACAGGGGAAGTGACGTCTCCTTCGACCAATCAACAGACAGCAGTGTTTCGAGCTCCACCTTCTGGGGTCGTATCGGTAAGCTTGCACCCCAACAGAAGGTACGGTACAGTTCGCTTGTAAAGGGGTCCTGTCCCTGTTTTAGGCTATGGAAACGCCACAAAAAGCGAGTCGTACAGAGATGAACTGAACTGAACCCTCTGGTGGAAACGGGTCTTATGTGACCTTTTGATTGGTTCAGGGTGTACCCCACCTCTTTCTCAATGTCACCTGGGGCAGGCTCCAGCCCCCCGTGACCCCATAAAGGAGTAGCATTTAAGTTTTTATATTTAAAACTGCCTTGCATTAGATGTCTTAATTGAAAAAAGACTATGCATTGTCTTTGTAAACAGGAGGTATAAAATGGGTAAACTTATCGTTTAGGATGTAATTGCTTCCTTTAATTTGTGCAAATAAACAGGTTTATTTTACCTGAGTGCTGCAGCGCCTGCTTTGACTGGACGGTGTTGACAGGATTGAAGAGTTTGGCAACTCTGAGACCTCCGTGCTGCCAGATAAGAATTCAAACATCTGGACCTTTTGGTGAGAGAATAAAAAGGCAATTAGGGAGATAAATCAATGGATCTCTTTCTCAGTGGCCAATCAGATCACCCACACTCGGCATCAGCGTGCTCACCGGGCTCACGGGCTCATCTGGATCCGAGCTGGCCAGCCTCAGCTGCTTGTACATGGAGAAGATATCAACCAGGTCCACCGTGTTGGAGCGTTTCAGGAAGGATTCGTAAGCCTCCCGCATGAGATCATAGTTCTCCAAGCGTGCAAAGTTTGGGGGTGGCAGGTGAAGTTTGTCTAACAGTAAGTGTTTCCAGGCCATCAGGACATCACTCAGAGCCACTTTGAACTCTCCGCAGCGCTGTCACAGGAAAGAGAAAAGACAGTGAAAGCGGCGCAGCGTAATTACTCACAGCCTGGAACCAATCAGTCCCGAAAAGGCAGCGAAGACCTTCTCACACGGGCCAAAAGTGGGCCATGAGCGGTCTCAGCCGGAAATCTGGAGTAATGTCATCAGTTATGGATGCAATGACATTCTGGATGATGGTTCAACTGAATCAGGCAGTGATGAAGATTGGATTTGGGCTGGTTCTGATTTGTTTTTGGGCCGCTGGATGAATCATTCTGAAAGTACAATATTGTAAGGGTTCAAAAGTTCTAATCTTTACTTATGTTCATGAAATAAGATGGGGGGATGGCAAATGTCAACATGAGCTTTTTTCAACATTTTTCAATATCACATGTTTCAGACTCCATTGTTTTAATGCTAATTGCAGCTGTAAATACCACAATGTACAAAAAAACGCTTGTGTTCAGTTTAAACCAAATCTGCCACAAGATAGTGGGAGAGACTTCAAGAGCTAAATGGTTGTAGATTAGGGACGCACGGTATTGGATTTTTGCCGATATATTTATATGTTGTTTCCGAACTTACAACTGCCAGTATCAGTACTCGGGCTGAACAATTCATTGCAAATTAGATTAAATCACAATATGGCTTGGTGCAATTTTCAAATCGCAGACAGTGCAATATTTTAACCCAAAATATGTTGAACATTTTGGCATTGTGAAGTAGTTTCTTGCAATTTCATGCCTTTTGTAACCTATTTTAAACCAGTTTTTACAACTTTATGCCTATCTTGCTCACATTCATCTTTTTTTTTTGGCCACTGTCAGACCGTGTTTGGAATTTTTACATTGTTTTTGAAATTCAATGCCAATGTTGCTGCTATAATCAATTTTCTTTAGACACTTTTGAATTTTTTGCCTTTTTTTTTTTGCAATTTCATACCTATTTTGCACCTATTAACTTTTTTCCCGCTTTCGTAACATTTTTTTTTACCCAGTTTTTACATTTTCATACCCATTTTGCTTTTGTTCTCCACTTTTTCTCAAATCTTTTATCCTTAGATTGATTTAATGTCATATTGGTTATACTATAAAACGATCTACTGCTTATGTATGTTTAAGAATACATGAGATGAGGAACATTAAAACAATCGCAGAGTAAATCGCAATTGCAATATTGGGGGAAAATATTGCAATTAGATTATTTTCTCAAATCGTTCAGCCCTAATCAGTACCATAATTTTTTTTGTCAAGGACACAAAGCTTCCACTGTACTCATACTGACCCGTTCCTTTTCTGGTGAGCATTTGTGCCAGAAAAACATCTTATTCCTTCATAAATCACACTTTGATTCTTGTCACGTTTGGGGTTGGGCAAGCTGCGGTGGAGTTCTCTTTATTAAACAACCAGAAGAATGTGATATGCTTTGTGACACTGTCAGCAAGAAGAATAACTCTGCAGAACTGGAAACAAAAAGAGCCTCCAACTTATCAAGCTTTAAAGGAGACATATCATGCTGATGCATGATTTAATACTTACATATAATATAATAAATTTGAAAACAAGACCTTACACCCCCTTAATTTCCAAAAATTAGATATTGTATTTTTTCTGATATCCTAGAACGAGATTTGATGCCTCTGAAAATAGGTCATTGCGAGATGTCCGCGAGATTTCAAACGTCGTGACGACACGAGGTACCTTTCTTTTTATTGGAGTAATCTGATAAAACACTTCCTCCTCTGTGATGTCCGTTAGCCACAAAACCGTCACCGAGGAACACATCCACCAGCAGGGGTTCATAGCTCCCTAGCTCACAGTCACTCATTACCAGCTCTGGCCTGTAGGGGGACTCAATACGCGGTCGCTGCTTTGAGCCTGCCGGAAAATACAGTAGAAGAAGAAGGACAGGCTGGCTCAGCCCCCGATAGAACTGACCAATCAGAGCACAAAGGGCTGTGACGTTGCGAGGTAACTTTAGGTCATCCTCAGATCCGAATGTTTCAACGAGAGCTTCATAATGGCCTAAAATGAGGATTTTGAGAACGCTATTGTGGGGCAATGAAGGAACTAAATGACTTGTACTGAGGGCAGAAATGCTTTACAGGCATCCTAGTCTGGCATAGTGAAAGGAGAAACAAGCATGATATGTCTCCTTTAATGAAAGATGCAATTACACACTTGACATTTGGGAAAAAAAAATCCCGGGGGGGAAGACAAACATATTTTACTAAATTTGGCAGCCATTTATGGACTACTTTAACAAAAACAACCCCTTGAAAAAAAAACAATTTAGAGCATTTGACATCCTCCATGTTGTACTATTATGACTACTGAAATCTTTTTTTCTTATATTATCTTTATTTTTTGTATTGTATTTGTTTTTTTAATTATGTATATACTCTATTATAAAATATTGTTACATTAATAATTTTTTTTTTATCTTGTTATTCATTTATTATAATTCAGTTTTGTGTGTTGGTTTGAGGTATGGACACACATGTCTCAGATTTTATTGCCATCTGCATTTGAGAAAGTGAAATTAGATACATTTAAGAAAAAGTTAGAATAAAAAAAACCCTTATATAGTACTTGGTTAAAGAAGATACACTAATAATGTTTCAAAATGCTGCAGGTGTAATATTAAAAAGGTAGAGGCAAGTAAGTTGACATTTAAAGTTTTAAACATTAAACTCTTCAAGTTAATATCAGTTAGACGTAAGTATTTACAAGTATGACCAATACAATTAAATATTTATATGTGTAAATTAAACAGTTTCACCGGAAAGGGTCACCTAATCAGGGGTGCTGCGCTCACCTGAGGTAAACGAGCGCGCTGACACACCTCACCTGAGGCGCGAGCAGCAAACATCCAGGAGCAGAGAGGATGTCGATCTTTGAAAGTGCTGATAAGAGCACCCAAAAACACCAAGAGGCCTATCGGTAAGAGACAGTTTCCCTTACAAAGTATTTAATTCTGTTTTTTGTTTAGAGACTGTTTAGCGTCTGCGTAATGGGCATGCGCGCATCGCTTCTTTTGTTTCAACCACAAAAGCGCACGCTCACTCCTCAGATACTCAAATATTCATCTATGTTTTATTTTCTGGCTAAAACGCGTCGTTGTAGTGGAAGTTTGCAAACATGTGCGACTATGGATTGTGACAGGCTGTTTAATCATTTGAGTAAATGTGTGTTTCATTCAATGCTGCGTTCAGGCGCATCGTTATTTGAGGGTGGAAAATTTTAAGCATTCAAAAGTTTCATAATTTCAATAAATATGGTAAAATATGTTGAAAGATGATTAAGCTCAAGTTAAAATGCATTAAAACTGTTTATATCTATCAAAGAATAAATAAGATTTATGTTTAAAGTTAAACGTAGTTGGCTAAAAATGTATATACCCTTGAACTACCAGCTCAACTGTTTGGCAGAGGTCAATAAATTCAGGAATATCTAATGTGTTACAAAAAAAAGTCTTTTTTTAGGACAGAAAAAACAGAAAACAAACCAAAAAAATAACTAAGAAATCTATTCTCTTTGTGTGGGATTTAAAGGTTCAAAAAGCTGAAAGTTTGCATTAAATTTCCAGGATTATTTAAAATACTTAACCACTTATTGATATGATCATTTTTTAATGTAAAATCTGTTATTCATTAAAATATTTTTTGTGTGTCAAACACAAGTTATTTGATTGCTACTTTATTTACATTTTTGCCTTTTCTGATGGATTTTGTACCAAATATTTGTGCATTTTTATGTCATTATTAAATATTAACTTATTAAACCTTTAAATCACACCAAGAAAATATCTGGTGATTGGCCTGTTTGTAGTTTTCTCTGTTTCCTGAACTCTTGATTGAATTATATCAATGATTTGATTTGTTCTAGGTGAATGTATTCCTGACCTCTGCCAAACAGTGGAGCTGGTAGTTAAAGGGTTAAATTCAGGAAAATAAATGTTGCACTTAAAGGAACACTACACCCAAACAACGATTTGGCCTCATTTTCTACTCACCCTCATGCTGAACAACACTGTGGAGTAGTTTTGGAACATCTAGGATGCAGCCGGAGATCTGGGGGAATCCTCGCTGTCCACTGACATTGATATCATGACTTAGATAGGAGCCGAGCGAACAGTGTCATAAAAGTCCACAAAAATTGCAATATTCCTCCATACTGCTCGTGCGCTGTAATCCAAGTGTCCTGGCGAATGCGTCCACCATTTACTCGAAACGACATCATTTAGCACATGTTTATAGCCTAAACAGTACTACTTGGCATTTCTATGATACACTTACGGGTGCCTACGGGAGGCGTGGGGGGCCAAACCAAAGGAAAGCGCACTCTGCAATAACTAGGGGGGGAGAAAAAGAAACAAGAACACAAGAAAACCCAACTTTCTGCTGGCCCCTCTTGTTTCCGTCCACGGCTCCGTCGCTCTAACAGAATGTGGGATTTCTTGTTCTCGGCTCCTAGTTATTGCAGAATCTTGGATTCGTTTGGTTTGGTCAGCACGGCTCCGTAGGCACCTGTAAGTGTATCATAGAAATGCCAAGTAGTGCTGTTTAGGCTATAAACATGTGCTAAATGATGTCGTTCAGTAAATGGTGGGCGTTACCGCTCAGGACACTTGGATTACAGCGCCGAGCAGTATGGAGGAATATTGCCGACTTTTGTGGACTTTTAAGGACACTGTTTGTTCGGCTCTTACCGAAGTCATGATATCAATGTCAGTGGACAGAGGATCTCCAGCTGCATCCTAGATGTTCCAAAACTACTCCACAGTGTTGTTCAGCATGAGGGTGAGTAGAAAATGAGGCCAAATCGTTGTTTGGGTGTAGTTTTAGTCCAATATTATGAATTCATGTATATATTCCTTCCCTGTTTGCCCTCAAGTAAAGGTTTTTAACCAAAACTCTCATGTTGCATGGTTTAAGCTAGACCTATAAGAGGGGAGAAATAACTTGACATTAATTTCTACCCATACATGTTTAGTAAATGATCTGCTTATACCATTCTGATAGGGCTGCACGTCCCTAGTAAACATAAAAATAAAAAGTAAAGTTTCTAATCATTTTTTTCTCTATAAAGCGTGTTCCCTTCAACATGGATTAATTAGCGGTAACTGTTTTCTTTACTTCAATGTGCAGTTTCAAATGAAAGTTTCTGGTCTGTATGCTTGTTAGTTGGTGACTCCAAATTGCCTTTAGGTATGAGTGTGAGCATGATTAGTTGTCTGTCTCTTTATGCTGTGCTGTTATTGGCTGGCAAATAGTCCAGGATGTATACTGCCTCTTATTCAATGTCAGCCGGTATAGTATAGATTATGAATGGATGATACTCGAGATGATATTCTTGTAATGATTCTGTTTTTTGTCATATTTTATATTTAAAAATGTGGAAAACTTTTAATAAAATATAACAAACATTAAACATGCCACTCTGTTAGCATAGAAACAGTCGATAGATTAAATTTGTCTCTTAATTCCTCCTTGTTGTTGTGGCTATGTTGATTTAAGCCTAATTACCTCTCCATAAATTTTAATAGACTTTATGGATCATTTGGAAAAAGGTCTGTACTGTTTCTGATTTTAATCCTGAATTCATGAGGCATGACTCTGACTTGGGCTTTTCACCCTGGCTCAAAAATATCTGATCTGGGAAAAAAGTCAGAGTCAGGTCACTTTAGCCTGATGCAGAAATCTAGCCTCTAAAAGTTTACATGTTATTGCATGATACACCCTCTCAGCGATGTATATTGTTGTCTGCAAAGGATGTCCTGTTCTCTTCATTAGACTTCTGTTGGCAAATGTAATTGTTTATGCCTCATACACTATATATCTAATGGTGAATTTAGTATTAAATGGTGGAATTAGATTGAAAAGGCAGTTTGAATAATCCATCCATCTGATCATTGAAAAAAAACATTTGTGCTTTGTGGGGTTGAAACAGGAATGGCCAACTTTGATCACATTTGTTTTATTCTGTGCCTGAGGGCTGCATTGCTGCATAATGTCAGGCACTGTCAATGAGAGGAAAAAATATAAACAGAAATAGCAAATATAAAAGCTTAAAGGATTACACCGACATTGGTGTATTTTAAATGAAACTGTGAAAAATTCATGAGCATAACACAGTGTAAGCTTCTTTTTAATGCAATGAAATAGTGAACTTTTACCAGTTTTAAAGAAGAAATATACTAGCTATATAATTGTTTACAAATGTAGTATTTACTAAAACTATATTACACATTGTTTCATATGTTTAAGAAAACATATGTTTTTTTCATATTGTGAATTTGTTTTTGGAAATGATTGGTGGGCCACATTGAGCGAGGCGAAGGGCAGTATGTGGCTGCCAGTTGCCCACCCCTGAGCTACATGCAGGGTACAACCTGGAGAACTTGCCCGCCAGTCACATGGCTAACATATAGAGACATAGAACCGTTCACTTGTGCTTACATCTAAGGGCAATTAAGAGTCACAAATTCACCAAACAGGCATGTTTTTGCCCTGTAGGAGGAAACTGGGGGATCCAATTAAACCAAAGCATGCACAGATCATAAACTCTTTATCGGAAGGCCACAGCTAAGGATTGAAATTGAAAACAAATTCGAGTTTAGAATTGTTAACAGATCTATCACGGTATCAATATCATGAGTATCATTGCTAATTAATACCTTCCACTGACAGGGTTTGGAAGCGGTCAGAACTGTGGCTTAATTTTTTACAAAAGGCGCCTATTCTACACACCCTTAACCGAGTGGAAGCACCAGCAACTTGCAGAAGCAGTTCTCTATGCTGTGACGTGTGTTTGACATTGTTGACACTGATAATCTACAAGCCAACATTTGCCCACATGGGAAATCTGCAGGACTCAATAAGGGAATTGTTAGAACTGTACTGATTAGCAGGATTGTTAAGAACATTGGTATCAATAAAATCATATCAGTTCTGATCCCTAGCAGCAGCTGCTCCAGGTTCAATCATGTTTTACTGTGTATTTACCTGCTTATTAATTTCAGCCATGGCGAGCTGCAGCAACATCAGCATGTTATCAGCTCCGTGGATGGTTGTCCTCTCAGAGTCTAAAACTCTGTGACACTCTCTCCTGAAAACTTTCACCAGCACCTTCAAATGATCATTTATGGTCTCCATTATACCCTGAAACGGATAAAAAAGAAAACATGGGGGAAACCTTGATTTACCTTAATGTACAACAAGGATGGTGTTGAAGTGAACGTACTTGTCTTGCATCAACATGGATATGTCAGGGTTAGTGGTAAAAGGAAGAGCAGGGGACTAAAAATCGAACTTTTGAGGTCAAAAAGACACTAGACCTCCGTCCAAATAAGGTTATTTGGCCTGAGAGACACAACAGCACTAAAGTAACGCACTGCCTCGTCTAGAAACTGAATTTACTCTTATTTTTGTTAACTAACGTAAAACTCAGAAATCAAATATGTTTTGGGGCTAATATGACGCACAAAAAGTGATAATTAACTATACAAACCTCGTATATTGTTGCTGTTCTTCGTTGAATGAACGCACGTCCGCTCCTGCAGGCATCTGTTTTGAAATTTTAAATCTCCAATGACGTATCTGCGCTCAACCAATCAGATTGCAGCGCAAAGCTTGGGGAGGATTCAAATAAAAGTAATGTATTATTTACAGAAATTACACCCCATATGTCCGTCTTGTGTCTAATTAAACCTTCGAATAGTGACAATTGTATCAATACTTTCAAATTCAAAGGTATGACTCTTTCATTAATTAAATATCTCTAACTACGTTACTTGAACCCCCCTCCCTTTTCTCCTCAGTGGTACATTCCACGCCGCATCAGGAAGAGACTTTACAACACATGAAAGGCGCGTACAGTTTGATTTAGACACACACTTTTCTGTAGCTACAGAGAACTAAATCTGTCATTTTTGTATCCTGGAGTGGAATTAAACCCCGAAACCAAAAGGTAACTATTGTACACTGTGTTGGAGCTTTAGGCCGTTAATACAAGCCATGTAAAGCTTTGTTGGGCTAATTGTTTGCTAGCTTTAGCTGTGACAGAGCCCAAAAGCTGTCACGTTTCGACTCTCTGAAAAGTAAAACATCAGATTTCAGTGAATTTGTTTATAAACGTGAACACATAAGACCTTGCTGTAGCTTTAACTAACGTGCTAACCTGCTATGTGTTTTAATATTAGCTGTTCAGTCCCTTATAGAGTTTGTTTTAGGTTCAATAAGCTGTGTCGGGTTGTCTAAGATTAGTGTTTATTCATCTCAGTACCAGGGGCGCTGCTAGAAACTGTGGGGCCCATTTCCAAACCATGGAAGAAAATTTATCATGCATGTGTTATGGTGTTGCAGCAGCCATGCTGTTGCTTAATGAGGATGGCTGAAAGGGGTCAACTAAGGTCTTTAGGGTGTTATATTAAACCTCAGATTTACAGGTTTGTTTTATAAATGAGTGTGTCAGTAATTCAAAGTTTTTACCAGACAAGTTAAAAATGTGTGTTCCTTTCTGTAAAACATCTCTTGTCAATAATTAGTTGAGTATTGATCAGCAGACATATTTGACCTCTGTCATTGTTTGTATGCAAAAGTGAAATCAGTGATTTTTTTTTTAACAATACCACATGAACTGAAGCAGTAAATGTCTCCCTGAAAATGCCATGTATTTAACAGCAAAACAAATGAAACACTCCAACATAAATAAAAAGGCAACAACAAAAAATGCACCAACATAAAAACCAAAGCACAACAATAGAACAAAATGTTTTCCTTGTAAACTGTATGAGTGAAAATGCCCTGATTCTTTTGATATTATTTTACCTTTTCATTTTTTTTTAAATAACATCTTTGCACTTCATATTTGATGATTGATATCTAGTCTTAATGGTTTTTGTGTTCCCTGTGGTTTATGTGAGTGATTAGCAGGTTTCTAGAGCTGCAACTATCGAGTATTTTTGGATTCGAGTACTCTGTCAATTATTTCTTCGAGTACTCGAGTACTCTAACAAAATATACTTTTTTGTTTTTAAACAAATAAATCAATTGTATACAATGCAACATGTTGGGGCTTTCAAAATGAGCAACCAAATGTCATTTATTCCTCAGAAAAGGGTTTTTATTTTAACAACTTTCAAAGTTTAAACCAGTACTGGCTTAAAACAAAGCCAAGTCAATACTGATTTACAAAGCAGTAATATAATTCTGCAATTATATTTGTGAAGTGTGTTCTGGAGGGCATTGTGTAGTTTGGATTGAAATCCTTGATCATGTTCTTAAATCCTGTGTCCTCCACCATGGAAAGAGGACGCATGTCTGTGATGAGCATATTTAAAATGCTGTAATAGTAATAGTTGCAGCCCTAACAACGTGCTATCATGCTAAGCTACGTGCTAAGCTAACTCAGTTTGATATCAGACACACTGCACTGTGTTTTCTTTTCGTCCCTTCTTGTAGTGACCACACACTTGGGACACTCTCTGCCATTTCTTCTGCGGACTCTCTCCTTTCTGTCCCTCTCTTTTGTCTTCCTTCATTATTTTAAAAGCCGCGCAGCAGCAGAGGTAGCAGGCGCATTGTGCCACAGAAATGACCGTCCGTGTCAAACACCGTGCACTGTATAGTAGTCCAGATATATATTTGTATGTATAATTATATATTAACCGAGGCTTCGAGGCACAAAATTTAATTCGAGGATATTTTGTAATCGAGTACTTGCGAATATTCGAGGAATCGTTTCAGCTCTACAGGTTTCCAAAACTCCTACACGTGTGCATTTTATTTATTCCACACGCATTATGTTTCCATACCTGTGTGTAAATGAAAAGATAAAAATAAATACATGTAAATTACATACTTGGTCAGTTGTGGCCTAACTGTTTGGAGTTTCCTTCTGTAGACAAAAACATGCTCTGAAGGTTAAATATTGACTCTATATTGTCCTCGGGAGCAGCCCTGTGATTGGCTGTTAAGCATTCCTGCAGTATGGATAATGAATACATGGACGCAGTACTGGTTTAAGTATTTTGGTCAAACACTGACAGAAAGAAGAGCTTTGTGAGTGTTAGTTCTTCCAAACTCACCCGGGATGTAATACAGTTTAAAAAAAGCTAAATATGTGATTATATGTCTGTTTTGTTGGGTTAAAATTTGAATATTATAACATTTATTGTTTCCTGTTTATTTCAAGGACAACCCCTTGAGATGCATCATCTCATTTTCAAGGGAGTCGTTACAACACATAGTATGATCATCAATATTACAAAATCATAATTAGAGAAAAATCAAAACGTTTATATCAATTAAATGTGAATCGTTCACTTTTCTTAGATTGTTATAGAGAAAAAAATAAGAATTTAAAAACTGTTTACTTAACACTTTCTTATGCTACTTGTCTACAGACACCTCTGTTAATCTGTAAAGTACAAAAAAATGTCTGAATTTCAATCATGTTAGTCTGTGCCCTGAAACCAAAAGGAAATACTGAGTGCCTGCTATTTTCATTGCAGTGGTATTGAAAGAATTATCCCTATTGTCTGACTTTTACCTACATTTTATAAAAGTATAAAGATCTTTTATTGTGATGCCAGTGCATGGATTCATTTCTCTCTCCATGTTCCATCATAATTTATACCAGATAAACCAGAAACAACCTCATCGGGATACTCCATCATGCAGGAGGACTCGAGCCGCAGTCCCACCTACACAGTGCCGTGTGAGGACTACGTCCATGTGGTAGAATTCAGTCCGTTCAGCTCAGGCACCCCTGCCTCTCTGCTGGCCTACGGAGGAAACCAGTATGTTGTGGTTGGAACCTGCCTCTTCCAGGTTAGAGGAAAAGAGCTTCACATGAATGGATTTACCTGGAGAAATAGTTTGTTCTTCTCTGAATACATCTTTATCCACACAGGAGGAGGACATGGAGGTGGAGGGAGTTGAATTCAACGTTCTTCGAGCTTTCCATCATGAGTTACGTGTTGATGCTCTGGCCTGGAGTCCAGAGTCAAGACTGGACAGGATACCCATGATCAGGTAATCCTTCATTCTTCTCCTACCATCACTCATTTAGGCTGGTGGTGTGTGAGAAGCAACATACTTTAGTCCACATTGGTGTCATTTCTTATGTGACTATTAAAGCAACTGTAATAAACAAGTTTCAACTTTAAAGAGTATTTGATTATCAAAGCATTACAGTGTATGTAATGGTGTTCAACGTCTCACAGAATATTGAAATGAGCAATAAGGGTTCTGTAATTTAATCCTGTTGTCCTGGTCTGGTGTTCTGTCAGATTTACTACCCTTATCCTAGCCCTAAACCTAACCAAGGGGAAGAGTGAAGATGTAGGGTGCATGAGCAGTAGCGCTGGGTACCATGTTTTGATGGGACACTGGGACACTTTACTGCTGAAGTATTCTCTCACTTGTCCAAATTATTGAATTCAGGTGTTCCAATAACTGCCATGGCCACAAGTGTATAAAATCACCAACGCATGCAGACCATTTGTGAAGAATTGGTCACTTTCAGATAGGGCTGGGTGATATTACCTAATCTAAATATCAAGATTAATTGAAGGTCTTACCTCGATTACGATTAATGAACGATTATTTTATGCTATGCTGGAACAAATAAGTGATGCCAATAGTCATCGACACGGTCTTCTTGCAGTATTTACACTCAACTTCTTTCTGCTTGATGCTCTCTGCACAGAATCCCAAAATGTACCCAAACAGCAGAGAAGGTATTTTTCTTGGCTACAAGATCCTCTGGTAGATTGGAACTTGTCTCCTCCATGTTGGTGGCGCGTCCTTTACTCTTGGCGAGAGTGAACGTAGACTATATGGAGGGGGCGCGGTCACGTGACTTAGGCCCTCCTCACACGAGGACGGCACCGTATTGTCTTGGCGTCGGCATCAAAACATGGATCGCTGTTAACACATCGTATTGTACATAGGCTTGTGTATTTACTTGAGAACGCAAAATCCACGCCGGGACGTACTTGTGGGTTTCCACGCATGCTCCTAACCCATATTGCATGCTGGGTAATGTAGTTCTTGGGTTATTACACTCGTAACATCACAGTTGTGCTCCGAGGTGGATTCAAGGTCAACAAGTGCTCATGCGTGCGTAACATGCTGCGTCTCTGCATGAGCACTTGTTGCTGTTGTTGCTGTAGTTGGTGTTATTGGTGTTCTGTGAGCAAATGTTGGTGTAATAGTCGTAGCAATATTTATAGCTGCTGCCACCATAGTTGTTGTTGGTGTGTGTGTGACAGCGTGAGTTGGGGGGGCGGGGAGGAGGACGGGTGCTATGAGGTCACCGTCTTTTCCGGACGTATCTGTTTATACCAACTACGGCATGAAGACGAATACGCAGATATCCACTTGCAAACCCTTTTTAAAAAAAAGATGCGGAGTCATGGACAAATACGCGTCTCAGTGTGTCAATATCACCAGATCGATAGTTTAGTTTACCAGAGTCTTACAAATTCGTACTCGTGTAAAGCCCACCTTAGACAGGGAAAAAAATCTACATAATCGTCAAGAGTAAAAGTTCAAGAGTAAGATCACTTTGATTATAGGGTCTAAATGTGGATTTCAATTATTTTTCGATTAATTGTCCAGCCCTACTCTCAGGCACTCATTGAATTCCATTGAATTTTTTCCATTAGGTAGGGCCGGGTGATTTTACCTAATCTCAGTATCATGATTAATTGAAGGTCTTACCTCGATTACGAGTAATGAACGATTACTTTATGCTTTGCTGGAACAAATTGGTGGTGTTACCGACAGTCGTCCAAAAAGGTCTTCCTGCAGTATTTACGCTGAACTTCTTTCTGCTCGATGTCCTCTGCAAAGAATTCAAAATGTGCTAAAACAACAGAGACAACATTTTTCTTGGCTAACAAGGTCCTCTGGTAGATTGGCGCTTGTCTCCTCCATGTTGCTACAACGTCCTTTGCTCTTGGCAAAAGTGAACGCACTATTTGCAGGTGGCACAGCCCCGTGACTTACACAGGGAAAATAATCAAAATAATCGACATTAGTAAAATTACTTTGATCAGTGGGTCTAAATGTAGGTTTCAATTATTCTTAGATTAATTTTCCAGCTCTGCTATTAGGGGTGTAATTTGATGCCATTCACTAGTATGTTGTCATATTTTGCAGTCTGATACTGTATTATTATTCTATCACCCAATCTTAAAATTTTGTTAGATTCATGGGGGAAATCTAAAAGGGAACGAGTGACAAACTAGGCTAGCAGCAGTTATGGCCCTTTTCCATTAGCCCTACACTACTCTACTCGACTCTACCCGGCTCTACCCTACTGGCCTTGTGCTGCTTTTCCATTAGCCCCAGTCACCTGCCAACCAGGGTGCAGTGTCGCTGTAAACAGCTGAGCGGCACTGCGGTGACGTCATTTTGAGCGCGACACAACAATCTGTGACTTTTTGTCACAAGCCGAGTAAAAAAGGAAAGCAGGAGAAGGCTGCAGGTGGTAAGAAGAAATACCCCTTGAGAAGCACGGGAGAGTTTTGGAAGCTTTACAACAGAATGAAGCCGAGGACGAGAGCAATTGAGCTGCAAAGAAAAGACATATAAGGGTAAGCTAATGGTAGCTACCGCTAGCACGCAAGGTCGTCGCGCCCATGACTCATTGATGACAACATTGTCTGACCAATCAGTAGCCGGCAGTAGATGACGTCATCTTTTAGTATCGACTCAGCTCGCTTGGAACCAGAGCGGAGTAGGTACTAAAACTAGCTTGTTTTAGGAGGTACCAGGCTAGTGGAAACACGCTGCAAATCGAGTAGGGTCAAGATGTGCTAGTGGAAAAGGGCCATTAGATTGTAAACTTGTAAAGAGTTTGGCCACAGCTGGAGTATCTGCCTGTATTCCCCATATTACCCTGTCCCACCTCTGTTCTCTCCTTGTCTTGGAAGCTCTGCTTGAGCCCCATCACTTTGAGGCCCATCTACCCATATGGGACCAGAATGTTCTGAACAGCTGACTGGGCCACTCTGTTGTAATTGGTCAGTTTAGCACAATGCCATTTTCAGCAGCTGTGCATTCTTTTTATGGCCAATGCTCTGCACTGAGTTTTCTTCCTGAGCCAAGCCTTGAACTGCTGACACATCAATGATGACATCACAGTGGTAGAACTATTCACTGGGGCTGGGAATTCATTTATTTCAGGCAGCTACTTGTGCTATTTACAGGAGGAGAAGGAGAAGTCCTGATGCTGCAGGCTCAATCATCTACCACATGGAAGTACTCTATCCTGCAGACACACGTGGAAAATAAACTAAAGGGCATATAAAGCTTTTTGAAGATTTTTTGGGAGTATTTTGTATGTTTAATGATCGGAGAGAGAGGCCGTGGATAGGCTGCAAACTGACCACAGGCTTGATTTAAACCTGGGCCAGCTGAAGCATACATATGGGTTGTACCTGGATGCTTATTTCACCAAACCAGCACTCAGGACATAAAAAACTTTAAAAAATAATACAAAATGACTTATTTAACACCAATGTAATGTAATGATAGCTGATTTCTTGTATCTGAATAACATAGAAATGATCTTTATTTCTATCCTCACCTGCGGTCACGAGTTGTGGGTAGTGACTAGGGCTGAACAATTAATTGCAAATTAGATTAAATCGTAATATGGCTTGTTGCAATTTTTAAATCGCAGAAGGTTTGATATTTTTAGCCCAAAATGTGTTGAACATTTTTTCATTGTGATGTAGTTTTTTGCAATTTCATGCCTATTTTTTTTACCTCTATTTATACACTTTTTTTCCCACTTTTGGACCATTTTTAGCTTTATTAACCCCGTTTTTACAACTTTGTGCCTATTTTGCCCCCATTCATCTTTTTTTTGGCCACTGTCAGAACCATTTCTGGAACTTTTACATGGTTTTTGAAATTTAACTTCAAATTTAATTCCCAACTTTGCTGCCATAATAAATTTTCCTAAGCCACTTTTGGATTTTTTTGCCAATTTTCCCCATTTTTTTTGCAATTTCATACCGATTTTGCACCTATTTATTAACCTTTTTCTGCTTTCATACCATTTTTACCCAGTTTTTACAATTTCATACCTATGTTGCTCCTGTTCTTCACTTCTCCACATTTTCTCAAATCTTTAATCCTTAGATTGATTTAATGTCATATTGGTTTTACAAAAAAAGATCTACTGCTTATGTTTGTTTAAGAATACATAAGATGAGGAACATTAAAACAATTGCAGAGTAAATCGCAATATTGGGGAAAAAAATCGCAATTAGATTATTTTCTCGAATGGTTCAGCCCTAGTTGTGACAGAGAACAAGTTGCGGGTGCAACCAGCAGAGAGGATTTTCTTCTGCAGGGTGTCCAGGCTCTCCCTTATACCCCTTACACACTGGCCAGAAAACAGTTTAAACCCAGTAACAATCGGCTCTTGTCGGCAGTTTAAAAGGGTCTAATCTGCACTTCGACCCGGGTCGACTGCTGGCTTGGGAGCGCCTTGGGATCCCCTGGGAAGAGCTTGACACAGTTAAGCAAAAGATGAATGGATGGAGATATTAATATTTTCAGTTCATGATGCTGTTAAATAAGTAAACAAAGATGACTGTTTATTTTCCTCATACCCTGACAAGTCTTAAATGTCTTTTTTAAAGCATATACTGTCCTGTTTCACGCAGCACTTTGATGCTCTGATGCAGAATGTTTTCCCGTCAGTCGGTGTCGTACTCCACGACAGACAGAAGGATACGGGTTTGATTGGCATGCTCTCTGCCAGACAGTCTACCCCTCTCTCGAATGAAATGTGCTGAAATATTTGCTAAGTCATTAATCAGTTTGAGTAATGACCACGGTATAATAGCAGGCTGTTTGGAGAGACATCTGCAGCCTCAGTCCTTCTGCTGGTTATGTAAGAAGTCATCCAAGTTATTAGAAAGGAAAAACAGGACATACTTTACTCCCACATTAGACACCTGACATCTACTGTATGTCTGCAAACACAGACGGATGATTATTCACAAACACTCCTCTTGTTAGCAGAACAAAACACAGTTGTGGAAAAAGCCGCTCAGTGAACGCAGCCACGAACCTCCCCTCACTTTCACCGCCGCAGCTGCCCGGATGTGAGCCAAGTTATTTCAGGTGGCTTTGGATTGGGAGAAGAGTAGCCGAGCTGTAGATTGTTCGAAAGCAAGAGTTTCCTCCTAATTGGGGTGCCGCACGGGGAAGGTTTCGGCGGTCCCCCCGGAGGTGTTTAAGCTTTCTGTAATTGAAAAGGAAAGGCAGCGATAATTCCTGGCCTTCTGTGGTTTACTCCGCAGGGCCCTCAAGCCAGCCCTGTGACGTGCGCGCATGTTATTGCGCTGATGACTGCCCACTCAGGTTCCAGGCCTCCACAAGATCTGCACACAGCCGTGCCTTCCAGGAAAAGTAGGACTTTCTCACAGGCTTGACTCTGAGCAGAGGCCCACAGTAAGAGGAGATGAGAAAAGGAGGTTTGAGCTTCGGGGCTGCCCCACTGTTGTCCCAACAGCAGCCTGAGCCCTGCAAGGTCCAGACAACACAAACATATTGACTGACTTTTAATAACGTGCATACATTTCTGTTGATACAGAGAAGTAACTACTGCCTGGTCTGTGCATTTCTCATCGAGATATACACCAATCAGGTGTTTTCGTCCTCAAAGAAGAAGTTTGTCGAGGGGCAAAGAGGGATGGCTACACACTTGTTTCAGAGCATCTCCAAAACTTCCGCTCTTGTGGGGCGTTCTTGGTCTGTAGTGGTCGGTATCTATCTAAAGTGGTTCAAGGAAGGACCTGCGGTGAACAGGCCACAGGGTCACAGGTGGCCGCGGCTCATTGATGCACATGGAGAGCGAAGGCTGGTCCAATCCAACAGAACAGCTACTGTCGTCAAGAAAGCTGAAGAAGTTCATGCTGGTTCTTGTTTGTTGGGTAGGGGGCTGTTTAGCCACAGACCAGTCCTGGGTCGTAGTTTTATGCTGGATTCGTGCACATTATAGTCCCTGCCTCCCTCCACAGAGACAGAGTGACCGCCTTCAATTAGTTTCCCCTCGGCGTCCTTGTAAAATCCAAAATATGACCAGATTTCAGATTTTGTTTTGAGCAGGAAAAAAATCTCTGGTACTGTGTATCTTTGAACATGGTACATACTTTCACCTTCAGAGGCCAAACATTGCAAACTGTGCATGTTCGCCTCATGGATGTATTATAAGAACTGGATAGTGTGGCTCCGCCTTCTACCATGTAATTTGAAGCCTAATTATCTCCCGTCAGGGCACCGCCATTGTGCAGCCAGTAGAGAATTTGGGCCATAATCCAGACGCAGCTGTCGTAAATGGTCGCAACACTCCACAGCATACGCCGTACACAATCATTGTGAAGCTGCCGTAAACCGCGGTTATTTTTAAAGTCTAATAACTTATAAAAAAGAAACTTTTCAGAAAAAAGAGGACTTGGAAAACACGCAGCCCAATAATACTTTCATATCACCACAGCATACGGGTGGGAGAAATATTTGTACGGGGTGTAATAATTTTTTGAAGTTTCACTTCGGCCCGTCCAGATGAATGGGGGAGACGGAGATTTGACCTATACTGCAGCCAGTCACCAGGGGGAGCAGTTTTCGTGGAGGCTTCAATTTGAGCCCAGCGACATGGCGTCCATGTTTTTTACAGTCTATGGTTCGCCTGCATCTGAGGGACTGCTGCTGCTTTGCTGAGGAGCAGACACATATGGCCCTTTTCCACTAGCACGCCTTGGCCCTACTCTACTCGGCCCTACTCGATTTGCAGCGTGTTTCCACTAGCCTGGTACCTCCTAAAACAAGCTAGTTTTAGTACCTACTCTGCCGTGACGTCACCGACTGCCGGCTACTGATTGGTCAGACAATGTCTTCATCGATGAGTCATGGGCACGACAACCTAGCATGCTAGCAGTAGCTACTGTTAGCTTACCCTCATACGTCTTTTCTTTGCAGCTCGATTGCTCTCGTCCTCGGCTTCATTCTGTTGTATAGCTTCCAAAACTCTCCTGTGCTTCTCAAGGGGTATTTCTTCTTACCACCTGCAGCCTTCTTCTGCTTTTCTTTTTTACTCGGTTTGTGACAAAAAGTCAGATTGTTGTGTCGCGCTCAAAATGACGCCACCGCAGTGCTGCTCACACCGTTGGGCAGGCAACTGGGGCTCATGGAAAAGCAGCAGAAGGTGAGTAGAGTAGAGCCGGGTAGAGTCGAGTTAGAGTAGGGCTAATTGAAAAGGGCCTTTAGTTCTGGCTTTTCCAGGCAATGAGCAGCATCACAGTGAGTTACTAATAAAGTGAGGTAATCAAACACAGTTTGGAAACAGGTGATCCTAACCATTGCGGTTTATCATTTTATTGGTAATCATTACATTCTTACATAGTAGCTTACTGAGAGCTCCTCACTCTCGCTGATTACATTGAGGCTTGAAGTCCTGTGAATAAGGTTGCATGATACTTCCAGTTTGATATCGATATTGTCCAATATTGAAATTTTTGCAGATATTTACAACCAAAAATCAACTACACTTATAAGCTGGAATATCGGCAAATAACACAAATGTTGATGCACCATCTCATCACTGCATGAGTACATTTTAAAATCAAGTTTTCATTTTTGCAAGGGTTAAATTCTGTTTTTCTTGTTTTACATCTCTCCATGCAATAACATACCATTACACTGAAAGAAACAGCCATTTTTGATAAGTACAGAGCTTGGGCTCTTGACCTGAAATATTGATATCTGCCATAATGAATTTTAAAATATCGGCATATATAGGGATATCACCAAAACCCAATATTTTGCATCCCTAATTGTGAAAAGTAGGTTGATCTGTTAAGATTATCACAAAGAGCAGATTATGTAAGTTTCATGATTTTTCGTTCCCTACAGGTCTTATCAGCAGTGATCCTAAACAAAGTGAAAAGCCTAATAGACTTGATGAAACCAGTGCAATTATAACTTCCATGTTGTCGTTCAAAATACATCTTTGCACCTCCTCCGAAGATTCAAAATAAGCTCAGCTATTTTCTGACCAGGAACAAATGTTTCAGCTTGAAGCTCAGGGTTCATGCAGGTGCTTTTTAAGGCACTGAAAAAGTGCTTGAATTTTGCAATTTTTTGATTTGGTCAGTTGTTGCTGGTCGTCTGTTTTGAATATTAAAGTCAAAAGGAGCCTCATTGTGTTTGTGCTTTATTCCAAAGTGACGCTGTAACATGTGGGGTTGGATCCTAATTGAATGTCATCTCCTGTAACAGGAACACCCGGCAGCACGTTAATGGTGTTTGTAGTGACATCACGCCAGATTCATCTGTGACTGCGAATGTGTGAACCGCTGTCTGTTTATCCTGCTGATACATGTGTGTTTTTTCTTGTCATACATGAGGTAGTGTAATTGTGTGAATAATTGCAGGCACTGGTGTGTGGCGCGGCTGATTAGAGGGAAAGTCCTGCACAGGTTTTTCTACAGAGACATGCGTAAATGGCGTGAGGAATCTTGTTTTTCTCCCTGTTTATCTTACTTGCAATTAGAATCTCCCTGGCAGCGTTTCTACTGATCACCATCCAAGTTTTTACCACACACACACACACACACACACACACACACCGAGGCTCACATGCAGAGGTGTCGGCCTGGGCGGCTGCAGGCGTGTGAGCGATCGAGATGTCGTCTGTCATTGGGTCTATAAAGTCTGACTCTGTTTTGATGTTCTCTCTTTTGTTTATTTTCACATCCTTTCGTTCTTTTCCTCTTCCTCTCCCTGTTCAGATTCTGCACCGCTGCAGCTGACAGAAAGCTACGCCTGCTGACTTCAGATCTGCAGGATCGACATGAAGTAAAGGTAGAGAAACATCTGGAGCACATCATCCATAGGGCTGGGAGATGTGGACCAGGAACCATGTCTATATTAGAACTGTTTTATGATGGGCAGTTTGATATTATTATTTTAAAAAGAAATTTAAAAGACAAGGACAACTCAAGAAAAAAAACATATAAACACAAATAGAAGTACTGCATGGCCAATTTGACAGGATTTCTTGTTTTGAACTCCAAATGCAGATTTACTCATACTGTACACACCATTAAAATTATTAACAAATGAAAAAAAATCAACATTTCAAACTTTTCTCTTATATTCCACATCTCTCAAAATGAAAAAATCACCATCATTTTAGTGATTGTTAGGCAGACTTTTTGGTGTTCACTCATATGTTCGTCCGATAAAGAAGGGAAGTGTCGAAACTAATAGCAAGTTTAGGATAAAATGGTAAAACTGATCGAGCAGAGAGAGGAGACCAATGTCTAAGCAGACAAATCCATAACAAACTTTTGCAAAAGCAGGTGACACTGCAGGAAGTAAGAGGAGACAGTGATGTCAAAGATACACTATATTGCCAAAAGTATTCGCTCACCCATCCAAATAATCAGAATCAGGTGAGTCAGTCACTTCCATGGCCACAGGTGTATAAAATCAAGCACTGAGGCATGCAGACTGCTTTTACAAACATTTATGAAAGAATGGGTCGCTCTCAGGAGCTCAGTGAATTCCAGCGTGGAACTGAGATAGGATGCCACCTTTGCAACAAATCCAGTCGTGAAATTTTCTCACTCCAAAATATTCCACAGTCAACTGTCAGCTGGATTATAAGAACATGGAAGTGTTTGGGAACGACAGCAACTCAGCCACGAAGTGGTAGGCCACGTAAACTGACTGAGCGGGATCAGCAGATGCTGAGGCGCATAGTGAGAAGGTCGCCAACTTTCTGCAGTCAATCGCTACAGACCTCCAAACTTCATGTGGCCTTCAGATTAGCTCAAGAACACTGTAGAGTGCTTCATGGATGGGTTTCCATGGCTGAGCAGCTGCATCTAAGCCTCACATCACCAAGTGTAATGCAAAGCGTCAGATGCAGTGATGTAAAGCACACTGCCACTGGACTCTAGAGCAGTGAAGACATGTTCTCTAGAGTGATGAATCACGCTTTTCCATCTGACAATCTGATGGACGAGTTCAGGTTTGCCTGTTCTCTCTGCCTGTTCTCTCTGCTCAGGTGTTTTTCAGGAGCTGGGCTTGGCCCCTTAGTTCCAGTGAAAGGAACTCTGAAGCATACCAAGACATTTTGGACAATTCCATGCTTCCAACTTTGTGGAACAGTTTGGAGCTGGCTCCTTCCTCTTCCAACATGACTGTGCACCAGTGCACAAAGCAGGTCCATAAAGACATGGATGACAGAGTCTGGTGTGGATGAACTTGACTGGCCTGCACAGAGTCCTGACCTCACCCCATAGAACACCTTTGGGATGAATTAGAGCAGAGACTGAGAGCCAGACCTTCTCATCCAACATCAGTGTGTGACCTCTCAAATGCGCTTTTGGAAGAATGGTCAATAATTCCCATAAGCACTCCTCAACCTTGTGGACAGTCTTCACAGAAGAGTTGAAGCTGTTATAGCTGCAAAGGGCTGACTGACATCATATTGAACCCTATGGATTAGGAATGGGATGTCACTCAAGGTTAATATTCGAGTCAAGGCAGGTGAGCGAATACTTTTGGCAATATAGTGTAGGTAATTTAAGAAATAAGTAAAGCAGTGATGGATAAATAATTGAATAGGTAAATGGATGTATGAATAAAGAGGAAAATCTGTTGTTCAATAGAAAGCTCTCTAAACCAAGACAGAGACACATGGATTGAATTTTAGATGGACAGAACGATGTCATGGTGAATAAATTAGACCTGGATGTATAGAAAAATGCATATGAGGTGCATGTGTTTTTGTGTTCGCCTACAAGGTAAGACCTAAGGACGTGTGCAAAATTGTTGGTACCCTTCTGTTAAAGAAAGTAAAACCCACAATGGTCACTGAAATAATTTAAGTTATACTAAATATAAATTTACTGAAAATTAACTCATGAAAATCAGACATTGCTTTTGAATTGTGGTTTAACAGAATTATTTTAAAAATAAAAATAATGCAACTGGCCTGGACAAAAATGATTTGTTGCACAACCTTTTAAGGCAATCACTAATTAAAAGACACACCTTGGGGTGCTGGTTTGGCGTAGTGGTTGGCACCCCATGTACTTGCTTCTGCCGGTCCAGGTTCGAATCCTGCCTGTGACCAGTTTGCAGAGTGTCTTCCCCTACTCTCTCACCCCCTTTCACAAGCCTAGCCACTGTCTCTCTCCTATCAATAAAGGCACAAAATGCCCAAAAATATACATTTTAGAAAAAAAAAAGACACACCTTAGCTTAACATGTCCATGTGGTCAAATCATTTTCAATCTTTTCTAAGGGTACCTTCATTTTTGTCCAGACCAGTTTCATTAGTTTGTTTTTTTTTAAATAATTCTGTTGAGCCACAATTCAAAAGCAAAGTCTGATTTTCACTAGTATATTATTAGTAAATTTTATTCTTACTTTTGTCAGTTTCAAGTTGTTCCCAAGACCATTGTGGGTTTTTCTTTCTTTAACAGAAGGGTACCAACAACTTTGCACACATCTGTATCCGTTTGGGTGTGTGCATGTGTGTTTCTACAAGGTAAGACCTTTGTGTGTGCTATGTATGAGTTCTCATGGGAATGTGGGTGTGAGAAACATAACAAACTAAAAGTTGCAGACATCTCAAGAACATTGGACATAAACAGCTGATATCTAGAGATGGGAATAGTTTGGGTTGGACAAGGTCAGGACAGCTGGGTCTCTGCAAATCTGTGTGTTCCCCAGTCCCTTTACACTACAAAAAACATCTAACACTGACATCTATGACTTAAGAAGGCATGTAACAGTATGAAAATTTTGTATCACAGTTATTATTATTAGTTTGGTATTGTTGCTGTGTGCTCAAAATGTTCAAAAAGTACTTTTACAAACACACTTAAAATCATTTAACTCCTTTAAAGGAGACATATCATGCTGATGCCTCATTTAATACTTACATATAATATAATAAATTTGAAAACAAGACCTTACACCCCCTTAATTTTCAAAAAATTAGATATTGTATTTTATCTGATATCCTAGAACGAGATTTGATGCCTCTGAAAATAGGTCATTGCGAGATGTCCGCGAGATTTAAATCGTCGTGACATCACGAGGTACCTTTCTTTTTATTGGAGTAATCTGATAAAACACTTCCTCCTCTGTGATGTCCGTTAGCCACAAAACCGTCACCAAGGAACACATCCAGCAGCAGGGGTATAAAGCTCCCTAGCTCACACTCCCTCATTACCAGCTCTGGCCTGTTGGGGGACTCAATACGCGGTTGCTGCATTGAGCCTGCCGGAAAATACAGTAGAAGAAGAAGGACAGGCTGGCTCTACCCCCGATAGACCTGACCAATCAGAGCACAAAGGGCTGTGACTTTGTGAGGTAACTTTAGGTCATCCTGAGATCCTCATGTTTCAACGAGAGCTTGATAATGGCCTAAAATAAGGATTTTGAGAACGCAATTGTGGGGCGATGAAGGAACTAAATGACTGTTACTGAGGGCAGAAATGCTTTACAGGCATCCTAGTCTGGCATAGTGAAATGGAGAAACAAGCATGATATGTCTCCTTTAATATTATAATTATAACAGGTCTTTTTTGTCAATAAATGTTTCAAGAAATGTCCTTTGAGTACATTTTTTTTCACCCTTTTTCCATGAGAAACAAATAAAATAAATTAACAGTCCATTTCTGCGAACTGCGCATGTGGGACCGTGGCTGCTTTGCTGAGGAGCAGACACATAGTTCTGGCTTTTCCAGGCAATTTGCAACCTCCCCGTGAGTTATTGATGCAGTGTGGTGATCAAACTCAGTTTACTGGTAATTTAAACAGAACACGATAATACTAACCGTGGGAAATTTTACCGCAGTTTACTATTTTACCAGTAACCATTACATCCCTAGACTTAAAGTCTAAAGTGAAATGTGAACCAAAGGCTGAAGCTGATAGAAGGGATTAAAATAGTGGTACCTTAGAGCAGGAAAAAAAAGTCTAAATGTGCCAAACACTAATGAAATGGTAAACTTCCTCAGTATGAGTAATAGAATACTAGATACAAAGATGGATGGATCGATTGATAGATCAGTAGAGGGATGGATGAATGATGGATGGGCGAATTGAAAGATAGACGGACTAAATGACAGAATACTAGTAGATGAACAATAGCTGAATAGATGGAAAGATTAATGTATGGACGGATAGAGCTATATAATAATGGAAAAACAGATGAATGGATAAGTAGTGTTATAAATGAATAAAAGCTGAAACTGTAAATGAAACAAACGATGGATGTTAAATTGATGAAGAGGACGAGGAATAGATTAAAAAAAAACTGAAGACAACGTGTAACATTGATAGATGGATATAGCCATATCAATGCTTTTAATTTTTTGTTTTAACTGCATAAATACCTTGGTAATGGAGCTGTGTAGTGAAGACAAGCTCTACATATTGTTCTCTGCTCTGTTGCCTAGGTGATTGAAGGCCACACCAGCTACATCAACCATTTGGTTTTCGAGCCGACGGAGGGGAAACAAATTGCATCTGTCAGCGATGACCACACTTGCAGGTCCAATTCTTATTTATTTCCCTGTGAATGTGTGCGTGTTGCCAGCTTCTGATTTTCTGTCCTGTTCTCTGTTAATGGTGCAGAAAGTCCTGACCCTGTTTCCACAGCGGAACAGGATGCTAAGCCCAACACGCTCCGGCGCGGCTCTGCGTAAGCACAGAGCCGCTTTGTAGCTGTTGAAGCTAATTGTTTAAATGTGGAAATCTAATTAGCTGCTGAACAGTTTTTCCGCTTTATGGGGTCCCCAAGTTTTCCTTTTCAATAATTGGAGAGGAGGGGAAAGTGTGCTTCAAGCTAGGGTCACAGAAGGGGCAAATCCTCATACTGGATCACAAGCTTGTTTACAAGCCGTAATACTACACCCAATGATGCTTTTCCTTTAATTTGTACATCACAGATGAGGACTGGGGAGAATTGAATTGAGTTTGTCCCACCTCCAGAGGAAACTTCAGACAGAATACTGCAGTTTGTGTTTTGTTTTTGTACTTATTATATGTAAAACAGACCATGTGCTCTTAAGCTCCCTCAGAGCTGTATCACGCTGTAAATTGATACTTCATTACATCTCAGAATTAATGTAAATGTCCTAAGTTTGTAAAGATGGTGAAGCTTTGTTGCTGCACATTTATGTAAATGCATGGTAAAGAAGGGATGCGGGGTTTGTTATTCAGACAAACCAATCCAGTCAGATTTGTTGTTCGAACTGATTTGTGCGTCTACTCGCCATTGTTGTTTGTGAAAAGATTTTTTTCTTCGTACGCGTATTGTAGCAGCACTGCCTCTCTGCAAACCTACACCACCACATACTGAACCTGAACCTGCTGTATCAATGCAGCAGTTTCATTCGTGTCCAGTGTCTCTGTCTGAACGCAGATTGACTTGAATACGCAAAGGAAAAGTCTTTGCATTTTAAGTCAGAGTTTCCTTGTAAAGGTAGACTAAAGGTGCTTACACACCGCACGCTACTCGTACTACCTCAATCATTTTCCATGCAAAGTCAATGTACAGCCACAATGGGGCAGGGCTAACCCTCCCGTGATGCGTTTTCCGCGTACAAGTCGATCACTTCACACATCGCGCTATGTCGAAGTTAAAAAACAAACTTGATCTTTTTAGGCAAAGTGGTGTGTGGCTGTGCGTCAACAGCCAATCAGTGGTGTGTGCGTGTGTGACGGTACCCATGACAGACAGTTTTTCATCCGGACTACAAAGGAACAATTTATGTCCTTGTGGGAAACATTAGTCAGTGAGGACATTAGTTCCACCTATTCCACCTAGACGGACTGCAGAAAACTGACAGACGTGTAGCTTGGCTTTTACTTTGAACTCAGCATTGTTACCGTTACCCAAAGTGTATTGACAACTGTCAAAATACTGAGGCCGTATCAATTCTGTAGAACCCGTATCAATACACTAATCACTGTGGAGTGCATGTTCATATTTTACTGTATCAATACTTTGAGCATATGCCTAAACTAAGGTAATGTTAGCTGAGCAACACTGCTGCTGGGTTTGTCAATACATTTTGGGCATGCTTGAAAATTTTGGGTGATCGATTCGACACACTTGCAAACACGAGCAAGAGTTGAACTTCACTACTCTCAGTTATAGCTGTGTTCATCTCTGTTGTAGTTCAGCCTACATCAGCTCTGTCAGGTTCAGCTGCTTTGGTTTTGGTTAGCAGCAAAGCCAACGGAAAGGATGCATGGAAGTATGTGAGCAGTGAAGGTTACGTCATTGAAAAGGGCATATACATTTTTGCAAGTAAAGGGAGTATAAATTGGCCTATAGGCTGCCAATGAAAACAATGAGGGTCCCCATGAATGTCATTTTGTTGGAGTTAAGAAACAAGCCAATGGTTCCCTCTGATTCTGAGCTATGGTGAATACAACATGAGTGTTTGTCGTTGTTGTTTTTGCCTTTAATTTTTGCCAGTCAAAGACAAAAATAATCAATATTTCATCCCTCGATATAATTAGAATCTTACTTTTACTAGTTTAATATAAATGCTTAAATTCAACTTTTGCAACAGCCCTATAAAACAGTTGATGAGAGTCCCGTCCTGCTCAGAGCCTCGTTCTGCCACATCAGGCCGACCTTGTCTCCCCCTCTCCTGTCCACTCTCCTCTCCTCTTCCTCTTTCTCCGCTGACCGGCCAGAGAAAACAGCGGTGCGCTCCATCTGCTGAAAGATTTAAACTCTGTCATGTTGAGAAAAATATGGGACGCGGGAGAAAGACGAGAGGCGGAACAAGGGATGGATCAAGTTAACCGGAGAGGAGCTTCCAGTCAGCCCACACAAACGCAGCCTCGATATGAGGGGAGGAAGGGGAGGTGTACGCCTGTGTGCATGCTCTCATGACCTCTCCATCACTCTGTTAGGTTTGGCAGCTCTTCCTCTACTATAAGTTTGCTTAGCTTTGTCATCACTGTCCCCTGCAGCTTGTGGGAACTTGCCTGAAGCCAACATGCAACCTGACGCCGCAGCATCGAGGTGGGGAGCCAGACTCCACGCCCTTAGGGGAGTTTACATTGGGTTTATGTAGTCTAAATCACACATAGTATCAGTATAGATGGAGAGGAGGGAGCCTGTGGGGAAATCTGCCACCTAGAGATGGTGAGGCCACACTGCAGGATGCTGAGAGGATTTGGGGTTGACTGAGTTCACAGATGAACTTGGGACAACACACCTGCTGCTGCCGCTGCTGCATTATGTATATGGTTTAAAGCCTGTCGTCCCGTTCCCAATGATAATCTGTGTGCATTTAGCCCAATCTCGTGTGTTGTGTAAGGGAGCCAAATTACAACAAGTCCCATACATGCCGCCAACCAATCCTGTTTCTCCGTCTTATTTTCAGCTGATGAGTTTACACAGCTTTATCAGTTGACCTAAGTTGCTCTTCCATCAACATGAGCAAATGTCTAGAAGCATGCTTTAAAAGGAGGATCTAATCCGGAAAGTTTTGGGTCAGGACAGTGTGTCCATTACAAAGAGATCATATATTTTAGATAAGATTAAGGGTTGGAGTATTTATTTTATAGTTCATGTTGATTTTTGAATAATAAAATAGATGCTAAGGCTCATGCCTATAAGGTTATTTTTACAATAACATGATTATTCACCTCGAGATTATCTCAAAGGTTAAACTATGGATGCACATTATTATTGGCATTATATTAGTATTGAAATTTAATAAATATGAAAAAGCCAGGGTGCTGGTTTGGCAGAAAGGTAATCAAACGTGCGTCTGTCCACTGTTCCTCTCCGCTTTTAAATAAAGGCTAAAATTCTCAAAATAAACCTATAAATGAAAAATAGCCAAAAAAACATTGATTGTTGGCAGATATGAAAATTTCTGCTGATATGTGTTAATGATAAATCTGCCATGCAGGGCGACACAGTCACCCAGCCGGTAGTGTGTGTGCCTCATGGCAAAGTTGCTGGTTTGACTCCCTGTGAAAAGGAGTATGCATGATGCACAGGCTTTTCCTCACAGACCAAAAACATATCTGATGGTTCACTGCAGACTCCATTTTACCTTTTTAAATGTGAGTTTGTGTGGAAATGGATGTCTGTCTCTGTGTTTGTGCACCTTGCCTCTCGTCCAATGACAGCTGGTATGTGCCAGAGCAGCCGTGAGCACCTAAACACAAAATACACATTCAGTCAGTGTTTCAGATTAATATATTAAAGTTTCACATTTACATTTAAGTTTTAATTTTTCGCTTGTTTAAGTAAACAATTATAGCCTTTGCAATGAGTTTTTTTTTCTATTTTGCCACAGGCCCATACTGTCATGTGAAGGTGAACTGATTAAGAGGAGAAAGGTCTCTACAACCTTGCACCTCATTAATAATGAAAGTGATTCAGGGCTTTTTTTAGTTCAGTGATCAGTGAATTTATGGAAAAGAAACTGAACTTTTCTTATGTATTTTTTTGGCAATTTGTGCCTTTATTGACAGGAGACTGACAGTGGATAGGCTTGTGAAAGGGGCTGAGAGAGTAGGGGAAGACACTCTGCAGACTGGCCACAGGTTGGATTTGAACCTGGGTCGACAGAAGTATGTATATAGATTGGCCTGGTTGCTAACCACTCTGACAAACCAGTCAACCGTTGATTGACTAACATTACACCGTTTTGTTTTCCAAAAGAAGTAATGCTAGTACTGAACAGATTACTTTGTATTGTATTACCCCCAACCAATAATTTATCAATACTTTAAAGCAGAACATTGATATATCATGTACTGCTACTACTACAACTTTGTTTTTAATTTGTATATTTTGTAACCTTTCTTTTTGGTCATTATTAACCCTTTCATGCATGGTGGTTACTACAGTAGACAAACATTTGGAATAAATGAATATACCCTTTAGGTTGTGGTACCATGTTCAACTACTTGGTAGAAAATTCCCAAACCTGTGTCTCAAATTTCATAAAAATATCATATTTGCATATTTTTTCCATGTCGAGATATTGCATCATAAATCCAAAACACCCAACAAAGGACAAATTTGGTATAATTTCTGTATTCAGATTTTACATAATTATGTATTTTTTTATTTTAAATTTTGGTGTAAGTAAAAGGCAAATAGTTTGATTATTGCAAACATATATATATACACACAAGATTTTGTTTTTTCTTTTATTTACTCTTGATAAATGTTTGTGGAAGACGTGTTTGTGGATCCTCATCAAGTTCCACTTAATTTGCTACTGTGGTGGACAGATGTATAGCTCCCACAAAAATAACAAAAAAAAAATACCATGACTTTTAACATGTTGAAAGTAAAAATTTAAATAAAAAAATATGTCTTTGAGATTTAATAATTCATGCATGAAAGGGTTAAGGATGCACCAAATATTCGGTGACCGAATATATTTGGCCGAATAATGCAAAAAAAAAAAAAGCCATATTCAGCCTTCGGTGGAGTGAGGTAATAAGGCCAAATAGTACCGTGTGACGCAATGACGAAATCAACTACGTCATTGCATGTGACTGTGGCTAAGCAGCAGGCTTGTGTCAAAAGGACAATAATATTAATAATTCCTTTCTTTTAAAAACATGTCTAAAAATGTATTCTAAGCTATTCATGCACTATTAAAAAGCAAAGTGAACTACTTAGCCTCCGCATTGGATATTCAGTAGTCGGCCAAGTGTTTATATTTTATTCTGCCACAAATATTCATTTCGGTGCATCCCTAGTTATTATTGTGACAGCTAATGGGGTGCTTGCTTATATGCATGCGAATGAGTAGAAATTCATCCATTTTATGGTTCAGTTCGAAGGAAGATCTCTGGAACTTTGGATAAAGAAGGCCTCCTCTGCACCTTATTGTGATCTTTGAGGCTTTTGGGATGAGTTTACAAGTTGACTCTTCTAGTCTTCTGCTTCAGGAGATTGATTTACTTTGCTCTGTACTAGAGCTGCACCGAAATGAAAATTTGTGACCAAAGCTGAATAAAATATAAACACTTGGCCGAATACCAAATGCCGAATATCCAATGTGGAGGCAAAGTAGTTCACTATATTTTTTAATAGTGCATTAATAGCTGAGAGTACATTTTTACACATGTTTTTAAAAGAAAGTAATTGTTTATTGAATATTATTTCATTTTATAATATTCTAGTAGCCTTTGCTTTTCAATAAAAGCCCAACAAAGTTTTTCATTCATATTAAGCCTTCAAACAAAATAAAACATGCATTAAAAAATACTAATGTGCATTGAAGTGGATATAAACCAATAAACCAATAATACCAACAAATAAATAATTTACCTTTTGACACAAGACTGCTTTCAGGCTGTCACTTTATATTCGATATTTGAATAAGCGATCAAATATGGGAATAAATATCCGTAACTTAATTATAAATAAGTATTTGAATGTAAAATATTGAGTGTGGGGACACATCAGGTCTGGAGCAGTGGACCATTCCGTCCAACAGAGGGCGCTGTGAGCGCAGCTTGACCGTCAGTCACATCCAGCGCTCTCTTGACCTCAGTAAACAAAGAGTTTCCACTCCGAGCGGACATTAACAGCTCCGAATCATCTGAGGAGAGCTGTGTGGAAGTAGTTTTGGTTCAACACCGTTGATGGCAAACTAAAAATCGAAGACTAGGCTGTGTTTTCTGTGAAATGCAGTTTAGTCACTCGTCCTCCACGTATTTGCGAGCTCAGCCATCGGCTTTCATCCAAGCTATACGGCCAAGTGCAGCGGCGCTTCGTGAAGAGTTTAACCCCGTGTGACCGTGTGGATAAGATAGTCACAGTCACTCGCAATGACATCGTTGATTTCGTCATTGCGTCACACGGTACTATTCGGCCCTGCTATTACCTCACTCCACCGAAGGCCGAATATGGCTTTTTTTGCAATATTCGGCCGAATATATTCGGTCACCGAATATTCGGTGCATCCCTACTCTGTACATATATCATATCACACAGTGTGAACAACATTTCCCGTTTCCTCCACTTTGTTGGAATCAACCCTGTAGCCCCTGCTTTAGCTTTCATCCCACTCTGATATCACAACAGCACATGTCCTTTTAAACTCTGCCGTGGATGAAAGCAAAGTGCAGTCGGTTGATTTAGATTTATGTAATTACAGTGTTTTATCTGAGGCGGTCCTGTGTATTTTCAGGTCTCACGTCTTTCACCTCGTTTGGCGGATGGCGTGTTTTTTTGGGTAGCCGGTGCGCTCCGTTTGAAGGGCAGAGTGGTTGACCACAGTTTGGCTGCTGGTGGTGTAGCATGCAATGGAGCTCTGCTTGGTCTGAGAGAATAAGGTTTAGTCCTTGTTTTCCTGGTGTGGTCTGGGGCTTTTTGGTCAGCCTCACTCATGCTTCGTTGTGGAGGTTGGAGAGTTTTGACCAGGCTTTACTTCAGGATGGGCAATAGATTGAGTTTCTAGAGTGTGTCATTATCATTTAAGTAAGATATAAGTAAAGACAATATCACTATTGATTAAAAGAAGAGTTGTTTCCAGGCCAAATGCGTAGAAATGTTTTCAGGAAGAATCACGTTTAGTTACAAGCTTAACAAGAACTGTGGTGTCATAGAAGTGTCACTACACTTGATTTTTACCAGTCATATCACAGTTTCATTCTGAACTGCCACAGTTTTAACCCAACAAGCATGTTTTTGGTCTGCGGGAAAGAGCCGGAATGCAAACATGCACAGGGAAGTACAAACTCCACAGAGAAAGGCCCTGACCAAGATTAAAAGCAGCAGCCCCTCTTTCCGTGACACAACTATAAACCTCGAACAGCAACCTTTAGAGCTGAAAAATGAAGCCAATGCCGAAGTTCCAAAATCTACATTTCCCTCCGCTTGAGGTTGGCTGAAGAGAAATATTTGAAATTTCATATCTGTGTGAGCGTGTGGACAGTTTTTACAGACTAAATAATCATCTTTACAGCCTGGTTTTTAAAAAGCAGGTTCAGTCTGTATATATTTATTCAGATATTTGTGGAGATTGGTGTTTTCCTCCTCCAATTTCACACTTCTGTAAAAGCTAATGAGCAATCTTTATCTTTTGTGAAATGATTGTGATCCATATTGTTTAAACAGTCATTGCAAAGCAGTATTTTTTGGGCATTTTTTTTGCCTGTATTGATAGGAGGTAGAGAGAGGCTTATGAGGGAGGCGAGAGAGATGGTGATGGATGATACTCAGCAACTTGCCACAAGCTGGACTTGAACCCGGGTCAGCAGAAGCATGCACATGGGTCGTGCCTGGTTGCATACCACTTCACCAAACCGGCAGCCTTGTTTCTACAATATTGAGTAATTCAGAACATTGAATATTTTTCTCATACCCCGCAGACTTCTCTTAAACCACCAAAACTACTGTTGCACACACCACAGCACACAACTTATGCTAACAGAAGTGATGATGCTTCACAGTGATGTCACACAGAGAAGGAATGGGTGCACGGTGTAATGTTTAATGCCCAAAAGCCTGTTTTTATTGTATAAATAGGAAAACTCTAAAAACTGTTTTTGAAAGCCTTCACACTAGCTGAATTTTTCCAAAATGTGCATACTCTGAGACCTTAAATGCCATTTTTATTTTCACAGAATAACAAAATGACCAGGAAAAGCTGGATTTAAAAGAATACCTGACTATGTGGACATATACACATGAATGTTGCACGCATAGTGATGGTTTGAGACTTTAAATGAGAACCATTACACATCTGTTGATGGTAAAACAACTTTCAGCATCATTAAAGGGATGTGCCAACTTTTTTTTTGTTTTGTGTCTTACCTGGCTTGCTCTTAAATCCGTGACGAGTAGATAGCCACCATTCTTCCGACTCTACGTGCGGTAAGAAGGATGAGATGGGCAGAGCTGGCCCACCGCTAAATAGCCGAGCTCAAACACAGAGTCAGTGGGGAGTGTTAGCCTGCCTTTGCCTACAGTCATCAGATAAACTCTTCAGCAACTCTACACAGCTCAATGCTTGTTGTGACCTGTTTTTTTGTTTTAAGTTATCTTATTTTTAGACAAGAAATTGTGTATTTTTAGACAAGAAACGCATGCAAAGCTAAACTGCAGGTCGCAAACCACTGCAGATGTGGATGTAAGTAGGTCAACAAAACAAATCTTCTGTTTATAAAGGATTATGGCCAGATTTGTAAGAGAGGACAAGGATGATTTCTTTGGATTTTATTTTTGTATTCTTTTTAAAATTACATTAAGTGCTAATCTTAGTCCCTCTAAACTCCACTTAGTTACTGAAGAGTTTGTTTGATGACTGTAGTCGGAGGCAGGCTAACACTACCCATTGACTTCCAGTGTTTGAGCTAAGCTAGACAAAGATCCGCCCATCTCTCCTTGTTACTACACACTCGAAAGAATGCTATCTACCATGGACTCTGGAGTGAGGCAAGACATGAAAATAGAAAAAATGTTGACATATCTTGTGTTGAGATATGAATTTTGATCCCTATCACCCAGCCCTAGCTGTATTTTGCTCTAGGGTAGAAGAATCAGGAAGCAGTCAGGTGTTTACTGAGCTCTTATTTGAGACTGTGTATATTTTCCCTGACGCACTCGGTCTCTACAACAACACACTTGACTCTTCAGTGCTCTCTGGAGGTTTTGCTTTGGGCTTTATTAGATGTTGTCTCCTGTGTGACCTCATCAGTTAGCGCCTTCACATGCTTCCTTTGAATTCCCAGAAACACTTGCAGCCACCCTGATGCCCCCTCTTCCACCTTTCCCTCCAGTTCAGTTGTGGTTAACCAAAGATCCTGGTCTCAGGACCCGCAGTTCTCTCCATCCCTCTGATCCATTACATCTGCGGTGTCTCTCTGCTGCTTTTGCTATCAGGGTTCTTACTTCGCCTCAGAATTTAGCTATTATTTAGATGAAGCTTGGGCATAATCCTCAAACGAGCTTTGATTTGTGGTTGGCGTTGGGTTGCGAGCCTGCTCTGTTTTCATTTGAACAAACCAGGATGCCGTTCAACTTTTCTCCACCGCTGCTCCTTAGCTGACGTGCTTCCCCCCTGCCCTCTCTGTACTCTGCAGAAAATGAATGGCAGCGGGCCGCCCACAGCGAAACATTTGTTGTAATGTGAGTGGAGCGTAACGCAGATTCAGGCCAGGGTGATGTCTCCCCAGCCCGTGCCCCTACTATCATAGCTCAGTGTAATGTCAGGCTGGAGTTTTCCCTGAAAGAGGAGTCCAGTATTAGTCAGTCTGTCTTTGCAGCTCAGAGAAAAGGGTCCTTTTCCCTGGAAATGCCTCCACATTACTTACGCACATTCAGGAGCTCGATAAACTGGTTCCAAAAAGGACTTGGAGTAGAACCATGATACTTGTTTATCCACAAATTTCAGTTCGACTAAAAGCAACAAATTGAGAGTTTGGTTTGGTTCTCTTGGGCTTTGTGTCATGAAACCCACATAATGCTGTTGCACCTCCTTCTCTTGGGCAATGTGCATTTTTGTCAGAGTGCAAACCTCAAACTCAGGTTAATTTACAGTATGCTGTGAGAAGTCAGAGAACCGTGTGGAAAGTTCTGTAGTTAAACTTAATTTTGCACAAACATGACTCTGCTAGTGTCGACAGTCCGTTGTTTGCAGGCTGCTTGGATGTTCATTCAACTGTTAGCATGATGCTTATGGATCTTTTGCATGTGATTTTAATGGCAGTTCAGCTGCTATGTTGATCAACATTATTCTTCTCCAGGTTATATTTATAATGGATATTAAGTTTAATATTAATATTGATTTCTCTATCCACAGTTGTATTGATTATACGTCCATAATAACTGTCTTTGCAGCCATACAGACATGAGAACCCTCTTGAAAATGAGATGCCACATCTCAGGGGCTTACCTTTTAAAAAATTATATTGAATTCAACAAATATGTTGCTATACAGATAAAGGTTAAATGAGTCTATATTCAGGACATAAATGTGATTTAGTCTTTGTGCTTGCCTGGATTAATACATCAATGAATGTATGTGTGTATTAGGGCTGGGTGTCGATTTAGATTTTCCGGATCGAATCGAATCGATATTACAAGGCCTCAAATCGATTCGATTCGATTCGATATTTATTCAGTCTGGGATATCTTAGTTAAAATAGTGCTGTAAATTTAAAAAGTGACTTTTTGACCTGGTACATCCTTAAAAATTGTTTTAACATGAAGAACTAAACCCAAATCAGTTGCATTAATCATGTTTTAATGATATGCATTAATGCTTATTCTGCATATTACTTGTTTTTTGTCCAACTCCTATTTTCCTTTGTACTTGTTAAATCTAAAATACTGTCCATCCAAACATTAGCTTAAACTTGCCAGGGGTGCCCATATAGTGCTTCCACCATGTTTGTTTGCAGTAACATCTCATGAGATCTTGTTCAGTAGAAAGCAACGCTAAACGCTGATCACACCAGACTAGCAGGGCTGATACCACAGGCTGCTTCTCTGCACATCCAAAGAAGAAAAAACTACACAAGTTAAAAGATCGATCTTTGGATTTTATGGATCGATTATGAACCAGTTAAAGGAAAATCGATTTAAATTGATTACATCGATGTTAACCCAGCCCTAGTGTGTATACACAAATATATTTATTAGGGATGGGAGAAAAAACAGATTCACATAGGTATCTGGATTTTTTGTTCGACAATTTTTAAATCGATGTTCAAAAATCGTTTTTTTTTCCAAATTTTAATGCTTCATTTTAGTCTGTGTTAATAATCCACTGTTAAATGCAATCCAGACTTTTGAAGAGAGAGTATGAACAGCTGGTTAAAATTTATTGCTGAATAAATCCTAAAACCTGACTCACATGTGATGTGTATTTTTTCTGATATAGTCTGTAGGCATCATCATTGTGCATCTTTTTTGCTGATTTCAAAAAAGCTAACAAAAGATTGCAATAATCGGCAGTATTGTAGGATTGCAATTTAAATCGAATCGGCACCTAAAAAAATCTTTAAAATATCAAATCGGGAGAAAAGAGTATCGTCCCAGCCTTAATATCTATTGTGTTATTTATTTTGAAAATATATTTATAGTTGCATCTATATTATACATTTGTGTATTTTGTCAATATTCCAGCCTATATGTGTATATGTATCTGCAAAATATTCAATATCAGCCGATACAGTACTTTACTTTTTAGGCTGGCATCGACCAATACCAATAGCAAACCCATAATATCGTGCATTCCTTTTAATTTGCAATGCGGGCAATCATCAGTGAAACTGTGTCAAACAAACAAGCTTTGCCAAACTTTGCCTCTTGTTATGTTTAATATTAAAGCACACAATTTCAGGGTTTTTGAAATGTGGTTGTATGACACATCAGTAAACATTAGCCACAGTGACGGAGATCAGATCTGCTGCTGCACAACAGCAGCTTGTGCTTTGTAATCCTGCATGTTGGACTGACAGCTCTATACTACGTCCTACACTCTGCAGTGGGCTTGCTACTGAGCCAGTGTGCTTAAACTGATGACAGAACAATGGTAGAACGTCATAATGGTAGGTCTCTTTGTGGGAGCTGGGAGAACAAGACATTTTAGGCAGCAACAGGTGCCGCAAATAGGGAAAGAGTAAGAAGTTCTGATGCTGCTGACTTTTTGTTCTGTTCAGAAGTGCTCTATCATGCAGAGGTAATGTGTTATACACTCAAAAGGGCACATAAATCCTAAAAAAACATGATAAGGGCTCTTTCAATTCGCTGCATGTGTGCCACAAAGCGTCAATTTCAGCATGGTCAACACTTGTTCATCAAATGAGCAGGGTCACCTTAAGAACACTCAGAGCAGAGTCTGTTACATAAGAATCCAAGGTTGGCTTAAAGCTGCTATTTTTGGAACTCCTTCTAAAGCCATCTTGTTAATTAAGAGGTTTTCCCTGGATTTTAAGACAAGTGCATTTGACATATCAGGCTCAATTAGTTGGTAATAATACTGTTGAAACTAATGAAAAACCCTGTTTTGCCCTTTTACACATTTATCAGAAATATACTCTACAAGTTTTTGCAAACAAATCTAGGAATTTCTCAGGATGGCTCTTCATACTTAAATAATTTTATAATAGTTTGTGTAATATTCCTTTACAATAAAAGCATCCATTTCTGTGGTTTCTCTTGCAGGGTTTGGGATCTCGACGGAAATGAATGCACTACTCTCAGACTTCGCTCTCCTGGTATCAGTGTTTGTTGGCATCCGGAGGAAGCATTCAAGGTATGAGAGATATCTTCCATTTACATATGTGACCAGACTCTGAGGCTCAAGATTATAACTTTTTATCTGCATGAAACTCCAAACTGAAGTTTAACAAAGGCTGGAAGAAAATGAAACTTGGCTGGTAAATAACAAATTAAATGATGTAAGCAAATATTGCGCTCAGAAAATCTGCATTGTCTAATTTACAAAATACGCTGTGCTTGAAACACAGATGTCCCTTCAAAGTTTGACAACGTTGCACATTTTGTTCTTGTTTTGTGTCTGAATACTTACATGGCTGTTGTTAATCAGGGTTAAATCTAGTGGTAGTCAGGGCTGATCAGAGCTGCCTAAAATCTGGTTGGCCATCCTAAAAACAAACATTTGAGGTGAGGCTCATCAACGTGACTCAGTCATCCATGGATGTTTCTGTGGCCTTTGTTTCAAAAAGTTTGTACAACCTGATCAACACATTTGAAGAAGTATTGATTATTGTTTCAAACACTTTAACCAGAGCACATTTATGAAATGTTAAGTTTGCATTTATAAAGGTTTGATCAGGAACGTTTACTATGAACAGGCCAAATGATGAAAGTAGGATCCTTTGGTACTGGGCAACAGAATCTCTTGGAACATCTGTATTTCTAAAAGCTATATATTGTGCCATAAGTACATTACCGAACAATTTTCTAACATGTTTTCTTTATAGTTAATGGTGGCAGAGAAGAAGGGAACTATTCGCTTCTATGACCTTGTAACACAGCAGGCTATTCTCTCACTGGACTGCGGTCTGTCGCCACTCATGTCAGCCGACTGGTGTCTCACGAACACAATCAAAGTCGGCGCTGTGGCGGGAAACGACTGGCTAATCTGGGACATAACCCGATCAAGGTAAGTTGAGAGGCATGGCTGATGTACTGTTTGATTTTGTACAATGAAAGATTTCATATAGGTATACGTGCACCTTGTTGATTTTTTTGCAGCTACCCTCAAGAAAAAAGACCAGCTCACATAGACAAAGCACGATTGTTCAAGTAAGAGAATTTGTTCATCCTTTTTGAGAACGTTTTAGTTGCTAACTTGTCATTTTGACCACCATGTGAAAGCCTATAAACCATTTACAGATAAGAAGCATTAAGTCAGTGCAAAACCTTAAAATCAAGAACATTTTGGCCCAACAATATGACAGCTGACTCTATTGGGTGGCATTTTTCAGAACACATTTGTGCACAATCAGGTCTAACAAGGGAAAAATAGTCTCTAAACATATCAAATTAAATCAAAATGTCTTCCCTTTAAAGATGCTATGAGGAGTTTCTAAGTAATTACAAAAAAGTCTCACTTTTAGATATATGCCTGATCGAAATACACACTTTAAGATGAGTTTTATAGCACCAAAATAGTTTATCTATAAATGCTTTTCCTTAGCTAAGTGGTCGGGTCGGACAGCCGGCTGCAAAACTACAATACTAAGTCTTCCAAAAATTGCTTGTCGTCACACCTCAAAAACTACCACTACGTAACTAGACAGAGATACATTACCTCATCGCTTTGCATCCTGTAAGTTGTTGAAAAAAGAAGTTGTAAAGCAATGCAGAGTTCTGAGGAAGGTCCGAGCTGCATTCATTAGCATCACAACAAACACACACTTTGGCTTGGGTCACGTCTTTTGGTGCGTTCCAGTTGTAGTCAGAAGTAGGAATTTCCAAGTTCCGAATAGGAAACTGCAACTGGAACGTCCCCCGAAGTCGGAATTTCCTACTGCGAACTCGGTGAAACCTCGCTACTCCAAGTTGACAATGGAAGATGGATGCCCCCAGTGTGAACAGTTATTTAGCTCCTGTAATAATCAATTTATTTACACTTCTGACTGGGGTGTGTCGCTCTAGATCAGCTGTATACATAGTATTGTTAGACTTATATTTACAAAAATGCTGCCATAGTGATAATCACATTCTTCATGTGATATTTGTGAACAACAACACAGGGCATGCTAACAACAGCTAACAATAGCCTGGTAGATCGGCATGTTTTTCTCTGGCTTCAACTGGAACGCCGATAAGTCGGAGATGATGTCACTCCCATTTCCGAGGTTACTGGAACACAGAATTACGACAGTTGCCGCGCGTGTTCATGGGTGGCAGAGTCTTTATTTCTTTGGAAATAGATTCTCCTCATAGCACCTTTAATCCAGGGACTTGGAAAATAATCAACCCCACCACAGGCTAAAAATAAAAGCATTCTTACAGTCTGGACTGTTGGAACCAAACCAAACCAAAAAAAAGACCACAATTCACAGGTTATATATTTAACCACAGCTTTCCTATTCAGGGCTTTTAAGCAAGTTTTTCTGCATTTATAGACAAAAATTCCATATGTACTGTATGGATTTAGCAGTTTAATACACATGCAAGTTTATCCTATATGCTGTTCCCCACTCTCAGGTGGTCTCGGGCAAATGAAAACTTATTCGCCACTACCGGATGTCCAGGAAAGATCTGCAGCCAATTACTCATCCACCATCTTGGCCACCCACAGGTCAGTGTGATGCTCCAGTAGGTCAGATCAGTATCTTTCTAATATTCTCTGCAGCACCAGTATTGTTTCACATATCCCTGTCGTTCCAGCCGGTGACGATCGGATCTGCCACAGTGGGATCGGGTCTCAGCTGGCACCGGACGCTCCCGCTCTGCGTGATCGGAGGCGACAGGAAACTCTGCTTCTGGATGACTGAAATGTAGACATCTGTACTGCACTTGCTATGGTAGATAACCAGGTCCCGTGTTTCTATTCTCCTAAATATTCAATAAAATATTTTTCTGAGTATCTGCCGAGTTTGAATGATAGCGATGGAAACTGGCGAATCACTCGAGCTTTGTTCTTTCATGTTTCTGAGCGTCCTATCAGGTCAGACATAGATTAACAGCGTGCTGACCGGGTCTCTGCGTTGTTTTTCTATTCCCGTATGTGTGAGTTACATCAGCCGTCTGTCATGTCCTGCCAAGAGAAGTCTAGTTCAAAGAAACACGTCAAGAAATCAATGCCAATTCTCCACCCTCGCCAGTCAACACAGTCGTCATCCCGCAGGTGTTCTCTCACTGACTGCTTCTCGGTTTTCTCTCCATCAACCAGAGACTTTGAATCCCATCAAGAATATATCTTCATATGTGCCGTTCCACCTGCTGTGGCGCAGAGGAAATCCACAGGAAGGTTTGGATGAGGGAAAACGAGCAGGCCTGGCCGTGCTCCAACTGTTGGACGAACCTTGCAGACAGGCGGTCAGATTGTGTGTAATCATAGGAAGAGCTTTGGGAGCATTAAAGGCCAGCTCAGGTCGACTTCAACTCCATGACATGAAGGGCTGGGAGACATGGGCCGCAAGTCATTTCTTGATATGTTTAAGCTTAGCAGCTATACATGATAAATGAGTGCAAACACATTTATTATTTCTGTAAACACAAAGAACTGGCTGTCATAATTCTTAAACCATAACATTTGATAATATTTTAGTAAAAATAAAATGGCATTGATTCCTGAGTTTGACACCACAGTGACTAACTGAGAAGTCCGAGAAAATCAAACTCAGGAAAATCTACTGTTCTCAATGTTCAGACTCCTGCCTGATGTTTTAGTCTTTAAGGATGTAGACATTATCAGGGATTTAGGATAAAGATTTCATAGGCAGTAAGTGCTGAAAATGCCTTTAAAGCCTGCTGCTCCAAAAAACTTTTAGTTAATGTATTTTTCTATCATTGACCCAGTCAAGCATATTTTTTAATTTTTCTTCCTCTAAAAACAAAAAAGAACTCCCTGCTGTTCTGGTAAAATTTGCCTTAAATGTCTTAAAATGGAGTTGTTTTTTTCTCAGAAAAGCACTCTGTTCAGCCAAGGCTATCAAAAGCATATCAAACTAAAACCTGTGACCAAAACGGGACTTATTTGCATGCATTTTGGGATTTTCAAAAGCAATACATTTTCACCATGTTGGTTTGATACATTATGTTGTGCACAAACCTTCTATTGCCAATTTTTAATGATTTCCATTTTTCTGTAAACAGTGCTATTGGTCACATTCCATGTTGGTGATGGAGGTTTTCTAAACTTGTATCCAACTTGAAGTTAAAGGAGACATATCATGCTTGTTTCTCCTTTTCACTATGCCAGACTAGGATGCCTGTAAAGCATTTCTGCCCTCAGTACAAGTCATTTAGTTCCTTCATTGCCCCACAGTAGCGTTCTCAAAATCCTCATTTTAGGCCATTATGAAGCGCTTGTTGAAACGCTTGATCTCAAGGATGACCTAAAGTTACCTCGCAATGTCACAGCCCTTTGTGCTCTGATTGGTCAGTTCTATCGGGGGTAGAGCCAGCCTGTCCTTCTTCTTCTACTGTATTTTCCGGCAGGCTCAAAGCAGTGACCGCGTATTGAGTCCCCCTACAGGCCAGAGCTGGTAATGAGGGAGTGTGAGTGAGGGAGCTTTATACTAGTGCTGTCAGGCTATTAAAAAAATTAATCTAATTAATTACAGGATTTGTAATTAATTAATCTAATTAATCGCATTTTAATCTCATATCTGCTTAAAGTCCCCACATAAAGGATTTGAATTCTAGGACATTACAAAATTGTAGTGGATGATTAATCAAATGAATACACTAAAAAGAGAAGATTGTATATCTACATTTTTATTGGTGACTAAATAAAACCAAAGTCAGGGCAACTTGTCTAGAAAATTTTAAGCTCAATCAGGCAACTCAAATTACACTTTAAGTGTGTTTCATAAATCAAATTCAAAATAAGAAAAAGGTCGAGGACATCCAGCAAAACAATTAGGCCTGATGCATTATTAAAGAATGTAGTACAAATATAGATAAATAAATTCAAAAATAAAATAAGATTAAGTTTTAAATATGCCATTCCTGTTGTCACCTGGGCTTTGTTTGGTTTGACTAGAGACGCATGTGTGAAGTGACGTGCCACTGCCATGTACGGGTCCTCCAGCTGGACAATATCAAAATGTTTGTGTGCTATGATTAATCGCGATTAATTTTTTTAATGCATTAATTTGCGTTGTAATTAATTAATCTAATTAATGCACTAAAGTGACAGCCCTAATAAATAGATATACACACACATAGGGATGTAAAGGTATGAAAATTTCATATCACGGTAAATGTGACCAAAATTATCACGATTATCATTGTTATCGTGGTGTTGTTGCAGTGAGCTTAAAATGTTTAAAAAGTACTTAAACACAGTCTTGAAATCATTTAGCCCCTTGAATATAATAATTTTAACAGTTCTTTTGTCCTTTTTGTCAATAATTGTGTCAGGCAATGTCCTATAAGTAAATCTGTTTAAACTTTTTTTCATTAGAAACAAAAGTAAACGATTCTGGCAACTATTAGTCATTATTATGTTATAAATAATTAAACTGTGTGTAATTTGCCTGCAAGAGTAGAAAACACAGATGTGTACTTTAAACAGGTTTCTCCTCAAACAATTGTAAATGAACATGTTAAAAGTTTTGAGATGGCCAAAAATAAGCATATAAAGCAATAAAGAGCAGCATCACCATGAGTTATGGACACAGTGTGGTGATCAAACACGGTATAACGATCATTTTTATAGGCCCCGTTAATGATTACCATTTTACCGGTAACCATTACATCCCTACACACACACTGTATATTATAGTCAAACTCCTATTCAAGGGTGAAAATTGTACAAAATTAGAAACATTTCTGTTTTTCTCATTCTCTTTTGTTAAAATTGCCTGTTGAATTCCAGGTTATTTAATTAACATTTCCATTAATAAATCAAAACACAGAAATCCACTTGGTTTATTGCTGAGCCCTAAAGGCACACATACAAAGGCTTCCTTAGAAAATGGAAAGCAGAAGAGATGCTCTCTGTGTGAATAATTATCAACACCCCATCGACCAAACATGGAAACTAAGAGATCATTTGACATAAAATTGGAATCCCCTCCTGGAAAAAAAGGACTCATTGTGCTGTCACGAGACTGCCATGTGTGACCACAATCTCCACTATCAAAGCTCGCTAAGCTGCAGAAGGCACTCATTTAATTAAGTAGATCATGAATCATTTGAGGTGGCAGCTTGTTTCCACAGATGTACTTAATCTACAAGGGTGCAACATGGGATGAATGAGCGTTCATATTCAAGTGTCTAAGTGCCATTTATTCAACTTTATTCCTGTAAATTGGACTGGAAACAGAGATACATTGTACTGTGATGCATCAGCATGACATAAAGGGGCTGGCAAAGGCCGCAGAGACCACCGCTCAATCAAACTCATTCGTCATTGTATATTTCTTGGACTGGAGGCGTTAACCGCCGTCCACAAAGTGAAACATGCTACTGCACTCCTTTCACTCTTTTGTTTGAACAAGTCATGTGTAGTTTTAGTTTTGCGGTGTTCAAGGTGCAAGTGGTACTCGAGCAGCTGTGTGCATCACTGGAAACGTCACTGTCAAAATGGAAGAGGCTGACATTTTCATCCAAAGGTTTTCCAGACTGTGGGAAAGCTTTTAAAGAGGGCACTGGAATCTCTAACTGCAAGTGTTCAGCGTTGAACATGCTCCACACATGCCATGTTTGAATCCAAGACTTAATCTGGAATGGGTGACTAGACTGGGTTAGGGTTCTTCAAGATGTGTCTTTTCCAACGGCTTTTCTAAAATAGATTAGGTCCAGACAATTAGTAGGCGTATGACCTCTTAGCTGGGAGATATTTTTGCTGTTAAGTAGGGATGGGAATTGAAAAGCATTTCCAGTTGAGAATCGTTAACAGCTCCATCAAAGAATTGATATCACAAGTCTTTCTGCTAATCAATTTCCCTTATCAATTCCTCCCACTGACAGAGTTCAGAAGCGTCAGAATTGTAGCTTAATTTTTTTTTTTACAAAAGACGCCTACTGCACAACTTTAGGTGGAAATACCAGCAACTTGCAGAAGCAGTTATCTATGCTGTGATGTGTGTTTGACATTGTAGACACTGAAAAATCTACAGGCTAACATTTGCCAACACGGAAAATCTGCAGGAATCAAAAAGAGAATCGTAAAAAGGACTGTGAGGAGAATCTGTTTCTGATGACATAAAGACTCTGATACCCATGAGCACGCGCGGCGACTGTCGTAATGCTGCTTTCCAGTAACCTCGGAACTGGGAGTGACATCATCTCCGACTTATCGGCGTTCCAGTTGAAGTCGGAAAAAAACATGCCGATCTACCAGGCTATTGTTAGCTGTTGTTATCACGCCCTGCGTTGTTATTCACAAATAGCACATGAAGAATGTGATTATCACTATGGCAGCAATTTTGTAAATAGTCTAACAATACAGCTGTGTATACAGCTGATCTAGAGCGACACACCCCAGTCAGAAGTGCAAATAAATTGATTATTACAGGAGCTAAATAACTGTTCACACTGGGGGCATCCATCTTCGGTTGTCAACTCGGGGGTGGCAAGGTTTCACCAAGTTCCCAGTAGGAATTTCAGACTTCGGGGAACGTTCCAGCTGCAGTTTCCTACTCTGAACTCGGAAATTCCTACATCTGACTACAACTGGAACACACCAAAAGACATGTGTGTTTGTTGTGATGCTAATAAAAATGCAGCTCAGACCTTCCTCAGAACTCTGCATTGCTTTACAACTTCTTTTTTCAATAACTTACAGGATGCAAAGCGACGAGGTAATGTATCTCTTTCTAGTTACGTAGCGGTAGTTTTTGATGTGTGACAACAAGCAATTTTGGAAAACTTAGTATCGTAGTTTTGTAGCCGGCTATATATCGCTACTTACAGCCTGGTGCTCTAAGACGTGTCCGAATAATATAAATTTGCTCATGTTTTAATTTTCTTGTTCCCGAAGTTGAGTATCCAGGCCAGTCCAGCCCTGTCCGACCCGACCGGAAGGCTAAGGAATAGCATTTATAGATAACCTATTTTGATGCTATAAAACTCATCTTAAAGTGTGTATTTTGATCAGGCGTATATCTAAAGGTGAGACTTTTTTGTAATTACTTAGAAACTCCTCATAGCATCTTTAAAGAATTGGATCGATTAGCAGGATTGTTAGTAGCATTGGTATCGATAAAATCTTATCAATTCCCATCCCTACTGTTAAGTTGCATTTCATGTACCTCAGAACTCAGATGGAGCAAGGAAAAACGTCATAACCAAAGTTTTGGAGCTTCAGTTATTAGCTGGAAAACTTTTGGTATCTGAAGATCAAACTTTTTTCTAGTATTTCCCCTGTGATATGTGTAGTTCACAATTGTTTGGTGATGTAGTTTTTTCAGTCACATTCCTTTCCTTTTTTTGGAAATGTGCAGCACTTTGTGACCATTTGAACGGGCTCTGCTTCCTTATATGGTCACCTAATTGCATACAATTTCAGCAGATTTACCTCAGTTTGGTTTAATGTGTTTGTTTAGTATGATGAAAAGTCATGTTTGTAATTTAACAGTCTCATACTAACAAGTGAACTGTTAGTACCAAAATTATCCCATGGCAAACAGTTGCCTATCTTACCTCAGTGGCATATATTGTCCTTGTCTCCCCTAATCTGACATCCATTTCTCTACCATGCCTCCTTTTTATGGAGAACTCCAACCTGTCTTGGTGTTTTGAAGTTACCAGCAAATGGAAGTGCTGTTTGCTGATTTTGCTGCTGACAGTTGACCAGGTTTGTTTGTTTTGTTGTTTTATTTGGGAAAAGACTCTGTGTGTGTGTGTGTGTGTGTGTGTGTGTGTTCCCGCTGTGTGCAATAGTGTGCTCTTTAGCTTGGCGACGGCACAGACGAAGGCTTTGAGGATCAGAATGCATCATGGTCATACAAAAATGAACTTACTGACACTCATCCATGTGTAGCTCATATCTTGTATTACTCTTTAAACTTGTTTTTGACTGTGACAAAGGACTCTGCTACTGCTCTACTGTGCACTACTGCTCTCCTTCTGTGCTAACGGAAATGTAGCTTCTTTTGATGCTACTACACTGATGAAAAGCTATTGAACCAAGAAAACAACTATGCCATCACAGAGCTGCGTGAAATGTCGTTAAACTTCTATCCCAACTAGTTGTTGTGATGATGCTGCACATTACTGTCGCAGTGCAGATGGATCGACGTCAGTTAATTAGGCAGATCAATCTACCAAGCTCCAATCTGCAATGGTTGAGTGGCCCAAAGCAGGATGGCCCAGTCACCATCCTTTAGAGCAGGAAGTGACTGCTCGTACAGAGATTAGCACTGATGCTAATGGCTTCAGTAGCAGTTTTACAAGATCTGGACCACTTTTTTTTTTTTAAAGAAAAACAAATAACACAACTATAACCTCTCTATTGAACGAATGTTTTTTTTTTTTTAAATGTATTTTGGGGCATTTTGTGCCTTTATTGATCGGAGAGAATGACGCAGGATAGCTTGTGAAGAGGTTAGAGAGTAGGGTAAGACCCTTTGCAAACTAGCCGCAGACTAGATTCAAACCTGGGTTGGCAGAAGTATGTCAAAGAGGACATATCATGCTTGTTTCTCCTTTTCACTATGCCAGACTAGGATGCCTGTAAAGCATTTCTGCCCTCAGTACAAGTCATTTAGTTCCTTCATTGCCCCACAGTAGCGTTCTGAATATCCTCATTTTAGGCCATTATGAAGCTCTCATTGAAACACTCGGATCTGAGGATGACCTAAAGTTACCTCGCAACGTCACAGCCCTTTGTGCTCTGATTGGTCAGTTCTATCGGGGGTAGAGCCAGCCTGTCCTTCTTCTACTGTATTTTCCGGCAGGCCCAATGCAGCAACTGCATATTGAGTCCCCCTACAGGCCAGAGCTGGTAATGAGTGAATGTCAGCTAGGGATCTATATACCCCTGCTGGTGAATGTGTTCCTCGGTGACGGTTTTGTGGCTAATGTACATCACAGAGGAGGAAGTGTTTTATCAGATTACTCCAATAAACAGAAAGGTACCTCATGTCGTCACGACGTTTGAAATCTCGCAGACATCTCGCAATGACCTATTTTCAGAGGCATCAAATCTCGTTCTAGGATATCAGAAAAAATACAATATCTAATTTTTTGAAAATTAAGGGGGTGTAAGGTCTTGTTTTCAAATTTATTATATTATATGTAAGTACTAAATCATGCATCAGCATGTCTCCTTTAAGGGAATGTGCCTGGTTGCTAACCACTCTGCCAAACCAGCACCCCGAACGGATGTTTTTGCCCCACTTTGGACACGTTTCGAGTATTGGGGACATTTTAGATGGAAGACATTCTTTTCGGCAGTTTGAGATTAAAGTCAAAATGACGGGTATAAAGTCAACATTTAAAGATTAAAGTCGAATTGACAAGATCAGAGTTAAAATGTTTATAATAAAGTTTAAATACAATTCAGTTATAAAACTCAAAATGTCAAGAAAAAGAGTCCAAATTTGAAAATGAAGTCGACAAAATGTATTTTGACTTTATTCTCGGTATTTCCTCTTTTTCTCGACATTTCAACGTTTTTCTCAACTTTTCAACTTTTATCACAAAATTGTATTACAGCTTTATTGTTGTCATTTCAACTTTAACCTCGAAATTTTGACTTTCAACTCGACTTCCCCAAAATTATTTTCTCCATCTAACCTTGTCCTTTACTCTTCCGTAATGGCGAGAGTCGGTTTAGCAAAGTGGATCATGTTCAGGTTTTTACAATTTAACAGTAGAGCCCACCTACTACATTGTCTGATTGGCCCTTAATGAATGTGATTGATGGAACAATACTCCAATCACCTGCCAGATATGCTTTTGAAAGATTCTGCCCTTTCCCAAACACTTTAAACGGGCTCTTTCTCAGGTGAACTAGTGAAAAATAGAACAGTTCATCTGGTGTGTTAGATTGGTTGCTGAATGAGTCAAAAAAAAAAGTTAAAAAAGAGTTCATACAAATATTTCCATTGGTCTAAGATTAAAATTATTGCAATGCTACCTGGCACATTTCTAGCCACTGGAGATATCATTGCCAAAGTTAATGAGCTAATTTTTAGTCAAATCTTTTCTTCCAGAGCTCCATTTAGCATTATTATAGCCATTTATTCGGCAGTATTAATGCAAATTGGTCCTGGACCACTTTAGACTCTATGTATGGTGATAAATTAACACGACATAGAGGACTTAGCAAAGGCCCTAGAGACATGTAGTTTTCCAGAAGTTTGTCAACCATGTATTTATTATTGTATTGATGCAGTTAAATACTGTCTGCGAAAAAAAAAAAGTGCAACCACGCTTCTTGTTCACAGTTTCGTAAGGATATGTTGTCCATTCCTGACTCTCATGGCTTTTCACTTCGTTTGATGCAAGTGCTTCTTCAGTAGAGGTGTATGCCACCTTGGATTTCAACATCAGGATGAAAGAAGCTACCGTTTTCATCCATTTTCCCAGAGAGAAAGCACTCGAATCTCAACTGAGCCTCTCTCATCCCCAGCATGAGTCATTAAACACTCTGGCTTTACACATCCATGTGACTCAAGAACACCATCTGATGGCCAATAATAAGAACTACATCAACTCCATAACCTGTGCCAGCTGATTTCTCCAAACGTATCAGACACCCTACAAACTCACCTCCTTCCTGGAAGCACGTCCTCAGATGATACTTGCCCCTAAACAATCCGTTCTAGCCTCTGTTGTAACCTGGATGAAGCAGTCGTACTCGGTCTCTTGTGGTTTGTGGACTAATAAACTGTGAAGAGGATAAAAAGGAGGATCAGACCGCCTGGAAATCCTCAACAACTTTCTCCTAATCTCCTTCTCCTTGGATAATTCTTCTCCCTTTAAGCCTGGGCTCAACAAAAAGAAGAGAACAAACAGAAAAAATAATGAGGAGAATGATATGAAGAGAAACAAAGAGATTAAAGCTCTCGGAGGCTGGTGTTTGGTTTAATCTCATGACCAGTTTGTTGTGCAACATTTCCCAGAATGAAGTGATTATGTTCATGTTGATAGGATGGAGGGAGTCCATGACCAAAACAATGAGGCAGAGACTGTTGTTTGACTTGAAGGTCACATATTGTAAAAAGAAAAATTTCTAATGGTTTCTATACAAAACTATGAATCTATGACCTGTGTACAAACACCTACAACATGAGGATAATGCCTACTTTCCCTTTCCTCCTTTCAGAATGTGCCCGAACTGTTCCTTAGACAGGTTTTTTCCCCCTGATGATGTCATTATGGGATGTGCTACCTTCCCAAAATGAAGACACAGCCTAAGCTAGTGTTCATGGAACGTATCTAGGCATTTCTATAAAGCCACAGTAAACATAAGAGCACAGAGCTGGCAAGGTGAAGCCACATCTGCTTCTTAAGAGGTGAATTCAGGCACAGCTTGCAAGAATTATACTTGGGCCCTATTATGCAACAACACAGTGAAAATGATACTGGATTTTGTCTATTTTTAAAGAGTTATCCATTTAGACCAGGGATCACCAACATTTTTGATCATGAGAGCTACTTAAAGAGTATTGTTTGTTTTTGAGTAATATAATGCGTATAATTTAGCCTAAAATGATTCATTTTAGGCATTTAATATGCCACATATGACATAAATGTTTATTGTTTCCTCACAATAATTATGACTGATGGTTAACATTGAGATCTTTATGCTTACATGCGTCTTTAATGGGTTTTTTTTTATCTATCAGACTTTTTTTTTAATTAGCATTTTCACCATGTGTACATCAACTGGTGTATAACAGTAATATAAACGCATAAAACAGTACACTACCAGACTTCCACCCAAAATCCATACACCATCCACACCGTACATCAAAACTTTCTTTGAAAAAGTTAAATAAAAAAAATCATTACGCAACAATCAACTTAAATAAAAAATAAAAGTTCAACATTTCAAACAAAAACATATTTATAAATTCATACAACACACTTGTGCTTTCAAGAGTTTGTGTAAAACAGATTTGTATTTAAGCTAGTAACCATTGCTAAGCTAGGGATAAAATAATGGAGGAGTGTAGCAACAGTTTCTGATCATTTTAAGCTTTACTTTTGATACACTTTTCCTGTTTTGTTTTGTTTGTCCCTTTAGTATGTCCCCCAGGGACGCGTTGGTAACATTAACCTTAATTGACATGTACTACAGTTACACTTCGTAACTGTTTTGTACAGGTGGCACTATAAGGGCCCTAGCTTGCATTAGTGGTGATGGAGGTGCATCAACATCAACTTTAATTCCCCATAGGCCAACGTTTAAAAGAACAAAGTTTTAAATAGTACACACGTGAAATTTGCTGTTTTTGTTTTGATACAAGTATATATTTGCAATGCAAGGTGATACCATGCTATTTTAAGAATGTCTCTGGGGGCAACTTAGAGACTTCCTGTGGGCTACCATGTGCTCACAGGCACCACATTTACTACCCCGATTTAGATGAATGGTCACAGCTTGTTTGTACCACAGCCCATTTTTATATAATACCATTAAGTTACTAACTGACCTTCTTGGAGGAGCAAGACTACAAACGATCACACAAGAAGTGCATATTATAACTCATCCCAACGCAGGATCAGAGGGAGCAATGGGCTTGTTTCCAAACCTCAATAAATGGCCCTTTTCCACTAGTACGCCTTGGCCCTACTCTACTCAGCCCTACTCGATTTGCAAGCATGTTTCCACTAGCCCGGTAACTCCTAAAACAAGCTAGTTTTAGTACCTACTCCGCTCTGGTTCCAAGCGAGCTGAGTCGATACTAAAAGATGACGTCACCGACTGTCGGCTACTGATTGGTCAGACAATGTCGTCATCGATGAGTCATGAGCACAACGACCTAGCATGCTAGCAGTAGCTACCATTAGCTTACCCTCATACGTCTTTTCTTTGCAGCTTGATTGCTCTTGTCCTCGACTTCATTCTGTTGTACAGCTTCCAAAACTCTCCTGGGGTATTTCTTCTTGCCACCTGCAGCCTTCTTCTGCTTTCCTTTTTTACTCGGTTTGTGACAAAAAAGCCACAGATTGTTGTGTCGCGCTCAAAATGACGTCACCGCAGTGCCGCTCAGCTGTTTACAGCGACACTGCACCCCGTTGGGTAGGCGACCGGGGCTAGTGGAAAAGCAGCACAAGGTGAGTAGAGTAGAGTAGGGCTAATGGAAAAGGGCCAAAAGAGACAATCTTGAGGACTCACTCTGTTTTATCAGCTGCTTATTACTATAATTTAGGAATGCCCTCTCAACGTCTGAGCTCACAGGAAAATACTGTAAAATAAAAATAGCATTCATGTGGTACATACAGTTTGTTTTGCCCATGGCCTATCATTTCAGGCTTATCTGATGTCTGTTGATCACTTACTGGTATTTTGTCAGTTCTGACCTTACTTGAGTTTTTCCAAAGCAGAAAATTGAGCGCATTTGTGTGCTCCAGTTCAGGGTCAAATATTTTTACAACTGCGCCCAAAGTACAAGTGAAAGAATGAATGTGCACAAAGTTAACAGTGAGTCTATCTCAGGTTGTAATTTTTTTTATCAAAGCGATGATGGAGACGTGGTAAATAAAATGCACAAAGCCCTGTCCTCTCTAAGCCTGAGAGTGCCAAATGCATACACTATTATACACTGGCCCTTTCCCACTGGCACGCCTTGGCCCTACTCTACTCAACTCTACTCGATTTGCAGCGTGTTTCCACTGGCCTGTTACCTCCAAAAACAAGCTAGTTTTAGTACCTACTCCGCTCTGGTTCCAAGCGAGCTGAGTCGATACTAAAAGATGACATCACCGACTGGCGGCTACTGATTGGTCAGACAATGTCATCATTGATGTCAGAAGCCGGCAGTCATGAGTACGGCGACTTAGCATGCCAGCAGTAGCTATCATTAGCTTACCCTCATACGTCTTTTCTTTGCAGCTCGATTGCTCTCGTCCTCGGCTTCATTCTGTTGTATAGCTTCTAAAACTCTCCTGTGCCTCTCAAGGGGTATTTCTTCTTGCCACCTGCAGCCTTCTCCTGCTTTCCTTTTTTACTCAGTTTGTGACAAAAAGCCACAGATTGTTGTGTCGCACTCAAAATGACGTCACTGCAGTGCCGCTCAGCTTTTTACAGTGACACTGCACCCTGTTGGGCAGGCGACTGGGGCTAATGGAAAAGCAGCACAAGGTGAGTAGAGTAGGGCTCATGGAAAAGGGCCATTATTTTGGTGTATTAAACTGTTCAATCGTAAAGTCATGGACAAAACCTGTAGCGTAGTTCACTTAGGGCAGAAAACAAGCATCTGTGCTTTTAAATGTACCAAGTTTCCTGTTGTGTGTTAAAGAAGCTTCACTGTAGCTGGCCTGTCAATAATTCGGGGAATGTATTAAATTTGCGTAACATTATTTTCTTTTTCAATTTTGTTGACTTAGAAACTTTAATGCTTCTTCAGGCAGTGATTGAATTAATAATTTGACATTTGCACACGGCTGATATAAAACCAGTAAATGATCATGCTAGATAAACAAAATAAACAAAATTATTTTTTCCATAATGGAGCAGAATATTGCACCACCGCTGAAGCATATTTTTCCCAAGTGGTTGTGTCAGTGAAGCTCCTTCCAAAAACAAGAGCTATGACGTGTTTTAGTCGGCTTTAGAGGTGTTTGTAGGCAGATACTTTCACTTTGGACAGGGCCAGCTTCGTACGCAACTTCTGCTTACTTCAGATTGTTAAACTGTCCGTTTCATGGCCCAAATATGATCTATGAGGCATTGGTAGACAATTTGTTATCTATTGAGAAATCCATTTGTTCTTTATCAGTTCGTAAATCCCCATTGCTTCTTCAGTTTTCCTTTGAGTTCTCAGGCCAGGAGGACAAAGCGAACCCCACGACCCTGCACCAGGATGGGGAGACCTTGACATCACTGAGGGAAACACTCGGGACCGGAGTCAGGATGATACAGCATTTGGGATTTGTGGCAAATTCAAACCTCACAGTTGCCCCTATCTCTGCGGCAACCTGCTTTTGTTTGGCGCTCGAGGGTTCTGGCAGCACTTTCGCAGGGATTTGAGGGCGCTGGATGCCGGACAAGATACAAGAAATTATATAGTGTTTGACCTCAGCTTGGAGGGAGTGCGAGCATGTGTGTGTCCCTGCGCACTTGTCAAGCCATAGATCACTCTTCCCTCCACTTGCTGTATCTTTTCTCTTTTTTTTTTTAACTCCACAAGCATTGGGGTTTCCTAGGAAAGGCCTGAGCATGGCTTGATTTACTGTGCAGAGGAATTATGGGAAAGGAAAAGCATCCAAGCACAAGGTGGTCAAAGCATGGGGCGGAGGGGGGTTCACCCGTCATGGTTTTGATGGTGGTGATGCTTTATGAGGCCTGCACTCGGAGGTGATTTGTCTTTCTCAAGGTTTGACGTGAGCAACTCTGATACGCATTGTCGCCCACTGAGAGATCAAAACACTTGGACATCGGTCAAACATAAAAAAAAAAAAACGAAATGCTGAATTCTCCAGCCGAGCAGAGAAAGAGAAATAAAGAGAGAAGAGCGTCTGTCAGCAGTGCAGCGTTTGCGGACCGTGATGTGGTTGAGAGTGAGGTCTCTGTGACCTGGCTTCAAAACACCAGAGCTGGACGTCAGAGCCGGCTTTGGCCTTGACCATCTGAGGGAATTCGATACCTAAATCATTCATAATTAGCTCCTTTCCTTTGCCTCACAAACACATGAAGATAAATAGGTTCCAAGAAATTTCCAAATGGAAATAGTGGTTTGGAGTTAAAAGCTTGATCATGGCCTAAAAACAAGGTATTGTAGTGGTTCATTGTTTTTTTCCTCTCCTGCCTCAGCACTGTTTAATCACTGTTGATTTTGGCAGCCATTTTAGATTTTGTTTAAGCATTTATACAGTTTTAATCAACAACGACTGGAGCTGAAGACACATTTTTGCATTTTAAACATGAACTATAGTTTTCATTCTTCTGCTCGACTTAAAAAGAAACCAAAGATGAACTCTGAAATAGACACCACCGTTTCTTCGTGAAAATAAACATTTATTTCTTTTTACATAATCTTCACATAATACATTATACACACAAACAAATGGCCTTGCTGAACCTCTGAGCTACTTTTTATTCTTCATTATGCTATATACATTTTTACACCCAGGCCAAATGTCCATCCAACCATCAATCCATCAGCTTTCAAGTGCCTCCGTCAGATTAACCCTCTCGTCTCTGCAGGAAGTCTTTGTGTTTTTAAGACGTGCTCAGTTTTTCCAAGGCGCTGTGCAGGGTCTTCAGGTCTTCTCTCATCTGGCTCAAAGCGTTTTGGATCTTCGCGGGCTGATCCAGAACTTCCACACTGCAGGTAAAGGGGTCGTAGCGAACTGTGAAGGGTCGCTTGATTGTTGCCGAGTATCTCCTGTGGTGGTGAATTAATTAAACAGTTTATGAACCTGTTTTGGATGCATTAGTAAAGCAGGGTTTCTACTTAGTGGAACTGCAATCATTCTAGCTGTGGTTTATGAAACTTCTTTCTACAGCGGGCCAAACTTTAATTTGCCAAAGTCAGATTTGATTTAACTTAATTGATTGAGCCAGGCTAAATGTTGTTACATGTGTGATATCGAGTCACACTTTTCCCTATGAGCAAGAAACCGGTACAGACGGGGAAAAAAAGAAGACGGTAAGGAGTAGTAGCCAGCCAGTAGCCATATTTTTGTTTTTTATCTATTTTATTTATATTTTCTGTCTATATCTATCATTTCTACATATATATTTCTATCCTCTTCTCAACTGCTATTGGAATTTCATAATTTTCCCAAGGTATTAATAACATTTTATCTAACTTAAAGGAGACATATCATGCTTGTTTCTCCTTTTCACTATGCCAGACTAGGATGCCTGTGAAGCATTTCTGCCCTCAGTACAAGTCATTTAGTTCCTTCATTGCCCCACAATTGCATTCTCAATATCCTCATTTTAGGCCATTATGAAGATCTCGTTGAAACACTCGGATCTCAGGATGACCTTAAGTTACCTCGCAACGTCACAGCTCTTTGTGCTCTGATTGGTCAGTTCTATCAGGGGTTGAGCCAGCCTGTCCTTCTTCTTCTACTGTATTTTCCGGCAGGCTCAAAGCAGCGACCGCGTATTGAGTCCCCCTACAGGCCAGAGCTGGTAATAAGTGAGTGTGAGCTAGGGAGCTATATACCCCTGCTGGTGGATGTGTTCCTCGGTGACGGTTTTGTGGCTAACAGACATCACAGAGGAGGAAGTGTTTTATCAGATTATTCCAATAAAAAGAAATGTACCTCATGTCGTCACAACGATTTAAATCTCGCGGACATCTCGCAATGACCTATTTTCAGAGGCATCTAATCTCGTTCTAGGATATCAGAAAAAATACAATATCTCATTTTTTGAAAATTAAGGGGGTGTAAGGTCTTGTTTTTAAATTTATTATATTATATGTAAGTAAGTAAGTTAAATCATGCATCAACATGATATGTCTCCTTTAATCTAAAAAACCTTTATGCTTAATATGCAACATATTGCTGCTGCTGTTGTTTATCTCTCCGTCATTGCTCTTAAAACCCCCAAATAGACTCAACAGAAGCAGTCTCATAGTGCCATCAAATGTAAGACTTCTTACAAATAAATGTTAGTTTCAATAACCTCCTTAAGCTTTAACTAAAAAGATAGATATAAAATATTAATAAAGGTCTGTGGGAGCTCTGTTTAAGGAAGCAATTGGAGGTTAGTGCTGACTTTGTTATTTAACGTTAAAATGAGTCATCAAAAGCTTGTTCATTCAGAAAATGTATCTAGTTTGAAAAAGCAGGCTCAAATCTTAATATCTTTCAACTTGTTTTCACATATCCATTAGATTTCACAATTCAGGTCAACAGACATACATCCCACAGAAAGTTCCTGGAAAGAGCAGAGCCTTTCAAGAAAAAGCTGGACGGTGATTATACAAATGTTTTGTCTGTTACATTAATTGCAAACCGGCCAGAGGCTTCCAGTAAGCTAAACCACATCTGTAGCTACTGCCTCTTTCTTAAAATGAAGCTGATAACCTCTGCCAATTTCTTTGTAATTGTTTATGCTCGATGTTTGGAAAGAGATCTGCCTGATGACGCATTAAATCTGGCGAATAGAGCTGCTTTGTTCAGGTAGGAAGCTGAAAAAGTGTAATGTAGCTGTCCTGTTTTTAAGGTGCCAGTTGTGACACAAAAGGAAATTAATGAGAAAAAGACTGGGAGGGAGATTATGGAGGGACACGAAGCCATATTAACAGTTAAGGCTCAGTTTTGATCAAACTAAAACATGATTTTTCTTTTCATCTTACTTAATACACACATTCTTAACAGCCAAACTGGCTCTTAAGGTTTTTGTTAACAGAGGCAATAACTTAGTCCTCATCACATAACAAGTCAATACCTCATTTTAGTCTTTGCATCCTCGAAGCTCTCGGACACAAAGTAAACCGGCTGGTAGGTCTGATCCTGGTACGGCTGCACTGCTGTTTCCTCGGGGTTAAACGGCCTGTACTCTGGCTCATTCGACAGAGCGTACTGAAAAAGGAGAGGTCACAGACCATCAGGATACACATCCAATTGATAATCTTCATGTAGGTATTTGTGCCAAACACAGACAGAGTCCTTACAACTAGCTCTCCATATGACGAGAGAAGTCCGGCTCCGTATGCTTTCACTGCTCCATTCTGCTTACAGAGGCCAAACTCAACCGTGAACCAGTACAACTGAAAAGACAGGCGAGGAGAAAGACACCTGATGTGAAACATGTTTGACATGCAGTGCAGGCATCAGTTTAAGCCACTAGATGGCGCCAAAGTTTGTGTTACAGAATTACAAGTAATCCCAACATTCTGCCTGAGAATGCAGTATTTGATAAGAAATGGAGAAATGTTTGCAGCTTTAGAAATGTCTTCACTTCCAGAATCCAAAATGTAAGTGTTAAAATAAGAACTCCACTAAAATTATTCCTGAAATATTCTCATTTAGGGTAAAAAGCTGCTATATAAACTTACTGTAGAAAGTTTTTCAATGTCCTCTTCTGATGCTCCAAGCGAGGCAAGTCCAATCTCCTGAAATTGCACAAAAATAGAGTTAAAGGTGTTAAACAAGATCTGATATAGAGAATATGGTATTTAATATGGATTATGTTATGATACAATGCATAGCAACATTATAGAATTTACTTTACCCTTGAAAATTTAGCAGTGACTACTTTTATCCTAAACATCAGTTATTTAAACCAGAGAAGGAGCTAAATAAGGTCCATGGGGGCACGTGCTGCTCTCCTGCTCACTCAATGTGGCAGCTTGGATCATTTTAAACATCAATAAAAGACTGAGGCCTCATCCACATGAAGACAAAATGCTGAACAGTTTCCAAAACGATCGTCATAAAGATGAAGGCGTCTCAGAAAATGTTTGCGTCTACATGAATGCACTCAATACGCATGAAAACGCTGTGAAACACATGCCAGACCTCTAGGGGCGCTGTCACGATATGAAGGAAACAAGCGGAAATAAAAAACAGTGGGCGTGCGCACTTCCGGCAAAAGTTGTAAACAGAGATTTTGATAAAGTGATCATAAAGTGCCGTAATGTGTCCTCGATAATTGTTTGTTCAACTCGGTGGTGATTGAGAAGAAGGAGATTTTGCTGCAACAGGGATAGTAGGGTCACTAGCTTCATCAGCACATATGCTACACCGTACGCCGACATTGTTGTTGTTGTTGCCGCGTGTGGCGCATGCGTGTCAATGAAGATATGAAACTATGACAGAAGCGTATCTGAAAAGTGGAGGGGAGCCATTAATCACGGAGCTGCGTATACGGCATTTCAAAATCTTTAACCTGCTTTCAAAAATGATCATTTACAGACCCCAAAACGCCGTCTTCGTATGGATGATACGCAAATTCGGCAAAAAACTTAAGCGTTTAGACCTCGGTTTGTCTTCCTGTGGATGAGGCCTGAATCTTACGAGAAAATATGAAATATAAACTTATTTCCATGATGCTCTTTGGGAACTGAAATATATGTAATCCTTTCCAAGAAATCAGTGGTGAAAGTGACGTCTTGTTTCTGTTTCATATCCTGTTTATACGTTAATTGGTGTACTAGTGTACATTAGAAATAGGTATTAAAGTATTTTATATGTATAAAAAAACAGAAAATATCATTTTTACAATGAAAAGTATTTTTAATTAGCTTGAACTCAATGTTCAGCTCATCAAACAAAATTGTACTGTTTGTATTTTAATTTAATTTATTAATGTTGGTATGTTTAATTTTTCATGAAAGATGTATTTTTATATTATGTGAAATTAAATAAATAAATGTTAACTTACGAGTGCCTTGCAGTTTTCAGTGTGGCCCTCTTACATTGTAAACATTAATGTGACCCTCCAATCACCAAAATTGCCCATCCCTGATTTAAACCATCATTTTAATTACTCTCATCAATACTACCATTCATGTTTTCATGTTTTATTAAATGACACTGCGATAGTATTGTTTTTTTAATATTCATGCCAAGAATGTAAACAAAATATGTAGTTATCTATCTGTCCACTTACCTGGGAAAATTGGGCAAATTCTTTATCTGCCAGCATGGGAATATGTCCGAGCAGTTCATGACAGCAGTCTCTGTCGGAGCAGATAAAACAGTCAATGCATGAAAAAAGTGGATGAATGCAAAAGTAAAAAGATGTGCGGTGTAAAATTTCATAACTCACGGTTCAGGGGAGTGCATGGGTGCAGAGGAGTGGCGGATGTACTGCGTGCACTGAAACACCCTGAAGGCCAAACTGTTAAGGAAGTCTCTGGCTGACAGCAGGCCGGCAACTGGACGCAGCTGGAAACCAGTTTTCTCTGAAGAAAAAGACAAAAAAAACTGTAAGATACAATGAAAAGAATCAAGAGAGAGATGTAAGTTTTCATGGTTCTACTTGATTCTTTTGGGGTAAGAAATGGACTGACATTTACGAGCTCATAAAAGAGACTTCATTATCAAGATGGCCGCTTTCATTCCTCCATTTTACTTCAGTTAGAAGCTTAAAAACTCTGTAGTTCTGCTGTTTTTATGTAGCTAGCAAAGTATGCTTTATGTTAAATATTTGAGAGACAAATCACAATATCAGTAAAAAAGAACATCTATTATCACAATATTCAACTTCAGCAGCTAACATTAGCTCCCAGTTAGCTTATAGCCATATTTTCATGCTCATGTTGTTTTATCCTAAAAGGCAAACACTGGCTGTGTCCGAAATGGCATACTAACGTACTACATACTACAAACTTGTGTGTATATACTGTATACTACATACTATAAGTATGATTAGGATGCCAACCGTTCACACTGTTGTTTACTACTAAGTTTCCCATGATGCATTTCAAACCTCGGACAACAAAAATCAGAAGCACACCAGGCTATCAAGTATCGCTGTTGATTCGTCACATTTGAAAGTTCAGAGAGCATTTTAGGCGAGAAAGTCACCACGTAGAACACTAAAATGTGGTCATTTGAGCCATAAAACGCACGGATACATATTTCATTTTGGCATTTCGGACATTCCGCTATGCCGCTATTATGCTATCGAAGAAACTTCCGGTCAGCCCCAAAACAAGAGCCCATTTACAAAAGCGTTAAAGAACTAAAAGGAGATAATTAAAGATGCGTTTATTTTGAAAACGGACAGTTTTTAAAATTTTAGCTGAATGCCGGTCAGTCTTGCATGGCGCAATGCATTATGGGAAGTTTGAGTGTGATTAGTATGCCCACCTCGCATACTTAAATTTTTTTCCGATATAGTCCACATCCGGGTATTTCTTGCACACTCAATCTTTTCATACTATCTAATGTGAACACACTACATACTCATTTTGACGTCACACTTAGTTTGAGTAGGACATTAGTATGCCATTTCGTACACAGCCACTGACTAACATTGGCTAGCTGGCCATTTTTGTCTCTGTTACACAAATGCCTTCATCCTTGCTAACAGCTTTCATGGTTTGATTATTATTTATTTTATTTAATGTCAGTCTGATCGCTAACATAGCTTTCTCTGGCTGAATATGTCCTAGAATTTCATTATTGAACATCAGTAGCTGTTCAACTTGGACGTGACTGCGTGATAACGGACTATCCCCGAAACAGTCGGACACGTTAAACATATGCTGACACTAGTTAGTTCACAAACAGCTTTAAAATGCAAACACTGGTATTAGCTAGCTTAAAATTCACAACTCTTCTATCTTATTGGGTAACATTAGCCAGAGTATACTTTTAAGGACTGGATGCTAACATTAGACTGTCTGAACAAGGCATATTTTCTAGTATCTTTTAAGACTGATTTTCATCTTATAGCCATAGACACTAAAAAGTCGACACTGCACTAACTATGTGTGGCTGCAATACGTTGATGTTAGCACCATATTGCTTGTGGCAAGACCGCCCTGATAGCCAATACAAGTAGATGGTTGGAAAAATGACTAAACCGTTACTTGTTTTGGCAGACATAAAATCTTATCTATCTCTAATTTCTGACTGTGTAAAACATGTCAATCAGCTTTAGGGATCAGTGATGCTCCTGTAAACTTTAAATGATGTCAATATGTGCAGTCTAACATTAAGCAGCAGGAACTGTGATATTTATTTATCTGTATCTAAAAAGTCATGCTATTGTCACCTTTCAGGAAAGCAGAAACGTCTCTGAGCTGAGGGATTCGGTCCTCTCCGTAGCCACACTCCTTCTCCAGCTGCTGCAGACTGTCCAGGAACTGCCTGCAGGCCAAACTGGGGTAAATACTCCTCAGCTGCTGGTAAACCTCCCTCCTGTTAACACAAAAAACAACATTATTTTTTCCTCCACTGTGTGCATTGAGGGTGCCATATTTTACTCCTTTTCAGTAAGTTTACACAAGTTTCATGAGTCCTTAAACACATTTTTAAAGTCTCTTGACTAAAATCCTCTCAGATACTAAATTCTGGCATCCATGTAAACCCCTCTGTTTCAGCCCTGCTATAAACAGGCTGTTTTAGTGTAAAGCCTTATGAGATGTGTCTGACCATGGACCTCCCAAGATGTGAATATGTAGGGCGCTATAAAGTCTATGATCAGATGATTTGACATTAAAAGCAAAATTAAATATGAACGCAGAATATCACAGAAATGGCCGACATTTTATGCTAACGGTTTTTTGTAATACAAAGGAACGTATCTCTTGGGAAAGATTCGAGTGAGGACCATCTGAAGAGGGAGTGTCTATGTTCCATTACTTTATACAGTGTCTCCGGGTAAAGCTGAGTAAAATACTAAAAACTGGTCTCTCAACAAAATAAAACCAAAAAAACGGAATATGAGAAAAAGTCAAACGAAATTTTGGAAAAAAATAAAACATATTTCATAGCACCCTTGATATGGTTTCAGCTTTCCAGTACTGTGCTCTAATGTTTTCTGTGGCTGTATAGACTTGTCTTAACATACTCTTTCAAATGTATTTTATCTTTGTGTTGAATGCCTGGCTCAGAGAGAGTCTCACCTGGGGGAGGTGTCATATCCTCAAATCCAAAGAGGAGGATTTTGTTCTCATGCTTTGGGGGCTTACGTGCAGATAATGGCCAAGTACAGTATTTTGTAAAATAAATAAAAGGATTTAACCTTTTGTCAGGTGAAGGGCTGTGTTTAGTCTAACTCACCATGTGGCATTTTCCTCTGCTGTGTACTCGACCGTGGGTAAAGGGTCCCCCCTGAAACAAAAGCAGATCTTAATAAAGAATCTAAATCAGTTTTGATATTAAAGTTCCTTACTGAAAGCAATGACTGGAGCTGGAAGATGGAAACAAAAATACCATCTTTGCATTTCTTTGTTGAATAGCTTTCATGACACTATTTTTTTTAATAAACAGCTGTGAAATTACAAGAATTATAGACTTTAACTTGATTCTAGTAAAAATCAAATAATATTGGTAGATTTTTGATACAAATGCAGCAAAAAGTAGATGAATGTAGAAAAAAAGTAGAATGCTGCACAGTAGAGAAGCTAGACACTGAAACAGCATCTAACTCTTTCTAATGTATCATTTAAACAAATATTTTAAAATAATTTAACATGGTCGAAGATTTTCTCTTCACTTTATCCAGACATGAAACTTGCAGAATAAAAGGCAGGTGGGATAAAACTGCTCCACCTTAGCCTGTAAAGCTTAACAGTGTAAAAGACAGATGCGGTTAAACTCTTCATAGAATATAAACTTAATGCAGAAATTAAGTAAGAAAATCAATTTTGATATTTGCTATTAGAAGCTCTCTTTTAATCAAGTAAATTAAAAATGCACTTCTTTTTTTTTCAAAGCTAAAAGAACGACAATGCCCCCCAGTGAAGGTTTAGCTGCAGCTGAATCAGCCTTGCTGATAAAAAAAAACAATGAAGATTTTAATCGGTCCAAAGGAATTTAAGATTTAATCCTTGGATCAGAATTCAGATCACAACCAAATTCTAATCTTGTGTCATGAGTGACTGACATTCTGTTAAAATGTCAACATAACCTGTTGAGAGCTTGAGTTATCTTGCACAAAAGCAAGGTAGGTGAAAAAAAGGAGGTAAATAGGTGTAAGGATCTCTAATCTGGTATCAAACACGTCAACAGCATTTGTTTCAATTATGTGAAATTTAAACTTAAATAACTTAAAAGAATATTCTTAATTCTTCTTAACATTTTGCACAGGTTATCATAGTTTGATTTACATTTTACTGTGAGCTATTGTCATTTTTATCTTGTTCTGAGAATCAGGCTTGTCATCTATTTATCTAAGACATGTAATTTAACTTTTCTCTCCGTTAAAGTGTTTTTCTAAAAGTTTCCACAGCTCCACAGTGGACTTACTGTTTGTAGTTGAAGGCAAGCTCGGCTATAAAAGCTCGTCTTTTTCTGTATTCTGGATCGCTGTATCCCTGCAGGATGAGAAAAGATCAATACCAGTAAATATGCTGCTTTTTTTTTTGTACCAAAATCAGGTGTGAAACTGAACATGTGAGCACTCACCGGATGATCTTGATCCATGTCCGGATCAAATTTGGTTATTAATAAGTTGCATCTGTCGAGGTCTTTCATCTGTCGGGGAAACCAGGGGACTGTGACGGGGAAATGGTTCATTCATTAGAAATGCTTTTGTGACTGGCCTGGATGCATATTGATAATAGTATGATGGCTAATTTAAAAAGGAGTAACAGAAAGACTAGACCACAGCAAGGAAATGGATCCAGTTTTAAAGATATATATTTACAAGTAAGACAAAACGTGGGACAGTGCTGTTTGATTTGATGGTTTAAGTTGATGTTATAAAAATGGAAGCCAAAAGATTGTTCACAGTAAGAACCACAGACAGTTATGTACTCATGATCAGTTGTTTCGGATGCCTCATACTGGGGAGTTTTTAATGTTTAATTATCAGGAAATGCAGGCAAACTCTTGCTACAGGAAAAACTGGTAACACTTGGAAAAGTGGTTTATTATGGCCTTTCTTTATTCCATTTCAAATAACATTTCCAAAGGTTGCTCCTGTCTTTTGGTGTATTGATAATTCTCTGTTTTTATTATAGTTCTGATCATAAAGTGTCAGCACCTTTTGTTACCACTGATCATCCTAAAGCACGAGGTTATTAAGACATTTGGATATTTTGAAAAACTCGATAAATAGAAACATGGACGATATGTTTAGTGAAATGAAGACAGTGAAAGTGTTCAGAGCTAGTTACAGATACTATGAGCAATTTGGGTGATTTGAACGTTATCTTTTGTAACTGTGTTACAAACCAGGGAATATACTGCTTACTTTTTAAAATGATATCAAATCATTTCTGTAGGTTACTGACCACATAAACAACCATGACGCATAATTCTTTGGATTTGGTTAATGACCTGCATTTACAGAGAAAAATATTCACAATAACACAAACATTATGCTTCATTTTTTCCATTTTATGGAGTTTGTAAAATCAGTATTTAACAAGCTGAAGAAGCTCAGCTGACATTTTAAAAAACAAAAAAGGTACATCAAAAACACTGCATATGTGCAAAATTAATTTTGAATTTAAAAGGTTAAGCTGACACTATTTAGTCTTTAAAAAAACAGATTATAAAAAGCTTTTGATGCACCATCTGTGAATATCAGGGCTTGTGCAGATACTAAGGTTTTAACCCTTTCATGCATGGAGTCCACTACAGTCGACAGATGTTATGAATAAATAGTAAACCCTTTAGGCTGCAGTTGTCTCAAGTTTTATAAAACAGTATCTTTGCACATTTTTACCATATCAAGATATCATTGTGATGATTTATCATAAATACAAAACAGCCAACAAAGGGCACAGTGAGTATTATGCATGTATTCAGATTTTATATAAGTTTGTATTTTTAATTTTAAAATCTGGTGTATTTCACAAGTGAATAGTTCGATTAAATATACTTCCATTTTTGCTTTTTCTTTTATTTACTTTTGCTTTTCTTTTCTTTTCTTTGTTAAATGTTTGTCAAAGCTGTGTTTGTGGATCTTTATTATGTTTCACTAACTTCCCATTTATACTGTTGATGCGTGGTGTCCACTGTAGCGGACAAATGCATAACTCCCTCAAAATATTAAGATAGAAGATATAAGATTTTTAACTCATCTGTAAGTCAAATTCATGCATGAAAGGGTTAAATAACAATTTAGCCTCTTATTCTATCCAGTATCAATCTAACTGATATGAAGCAAAAGAAACTCCTCTCCAGCTGACAAATGTTAATCCTACATGAATGTCCTGATGACTGATGCCCACAAAAAGGACAGATATCAACACTGATGTACGTCCAGTGCAAGCATGCATCCTTATGAACAGGTTAAAAATGAGCTTCAGTATATTTTACCTCATTTATTTAAATGCTTGCTGATTATTTTTCAAGATATACATGAAAACACAAAAAAACAGAACTTCAACCCCCCCCCAACCCACCCTCTAACAACTTGAGAAAAAAGAGATAAACAAATAGAAAGCACAAGTTATAAATAAATATACATATTTTCTTTGTGTAATATGAAGGACAGAACACATGAGCTGCAAAATGATTAAATAAAATTCTCATTTGACCTTTCAGAAATATTACACCAAACATTTTGGTTATTAATATCAATCAATCTGCACAGAACATATTATGATCTTTTCATATCTACGTTTATGTTTAAGTTATTTAGAGAACACAATGGTCCATAATTATTTAATTCTAGTTAATTTGACAGTATCTCTGAAAACACTCTCATCAGTGAATGCTTACATCAGCCATTCACTGACGTGTGATGCTGTCCAAAAACCGTTAAACCAGTGAAGATAAACCCTGATTGTGGCAACCATGTTTTTCTAACATCAAATATCAGGGTAGCCTCTCAAAAACAAAATGTAAAGACAGGTCCATGTTTCCCAGTCCTAAGAGAAGTCTAATAAGAAAGAACGGTTTGGTTACCTTTTTCGTCTGGGAAGAACCTCACATCGTCAGCCACTCTCTTCAGCGAGTTGATAAAAACATCGAGGTCCGAGCTGTGGACTTCACACTTCATGAAAAACTCCAGCTCCGTTGTGCTGTTCTTTGACTTTCTCCCCGGCCGACTCTCGATGTGGAGGAGTTTAGCTTCAAACGTCTGTGAATGAAAACAGGAGAGAGTTCAAAACACTGGCACGATGGAGAGCACTTTAGATCAACTTTAAACACTGTCTCCTGCTTCTCTACATTTTAAATAGTGGTTTGGTCTGGAAAAATGAACAAAGACATTATTTATTTATACTTTTATCTTACTGACTCTACACATTACTTATCTGAGGGAAATAGTACCAAAGCTCTCACAATAATAGTAATAACTATGATATGATGTGGTTATTGTGAAAATCAAACATCATTTACACTGTTTGGTACAAAAGCAACAAGACTAAATCTCAAAGCACCGAATATTAGGCAGCTTTCTTAAGTTATCAAAATTTCAGACAAACTTCTACATGCTAAATTTGTTCAGAAACATCTGCAGTGAGCAATGTCTCAATCTGTTTGATTTAACGAAAGTGTGGAAACCCCATCCACTTTGTACAAACATTTGTCCTTACAGCACTAAAGTGGTAGCTTAGTTCTGAATATATAAATATTGCCATGTGTTTGTTTTTTGTCATATTTTCATACAGAATAATCCAAAGGAAGAGATGAAGAATGAGCCGAATAAGCAGAATTGATGGCATTAGTATCAACAAAAATACATAAATTACCATCCCTGATTGCATGAATTCTCCTTGAATTAAATTAAGTAATTTGACAATAGTTCTGCTTGTAATGTTTTAATGTTGTCAATGAATACTCTACTGCTTTTACTAACTCTTACTTTAAAGACCATCATCTTTTTCCTGAACATAAAGCATTGCATTTAAAGGGTTACTTCAACACTGCTGTCTCAGATGGCCGTGCATTTTACTCAATATTGATACGAAATAGAATATATTACCTCATACCGCTTTGAAAATATTAATTTAAATTGACATTTCTAAGTCCGTATGAATATAATTTCATAGCCAGTTCTTTAGGACAAAATCTATAATCACAAAAACAGGTTATTTTGAAAGATCCAAACTACTGAAGTTACATTTAAGGAAATGTGATGCATCAAACCAACAGTCAATTATACACTGTATTTTCATACTTTTTTCTACCTTTTCAGTAAACAAAACTAACATAGTGACACCAAAGCGAGGCTGTGGTACTTGATACAGGGAATTTAGGGCAAAAACAGAATTCAGGCTTCTATTAAAACATGGTTCTCTTAATGCCAGTTTTAAGTTCCAATTTGACATAAATTAATAAATTGTATTTTCTGGTGGAAGATCAAATATTCTCGTACAGTGGTCACCAACCTTTTTCAGCTGAAGATCACCTATGACGCTAACGGAGACGGCAAGATCTACTTGCCTAAATTCACTGAGAACCATAAACAAAACTTTAGATTTTAATGATCATCATCAAACTTCACAATAGGGCTAATTATGATATTTTTCCCCAATATTGCAATTGCGATTTACTCTGCGATTGTTTTAATGTTCCTCATCTTATGCAGTAGATTGTTTTGTGGTAAAACCAATATGACATTAAATCAATCTATGGATAAAAGATTTGAGAAAAAGTGAAGAAGTGAAGAACAGAAGCAAAATAGGTATGAAATTGCAAAAAAAGGCAAAAAAATCAAAAGTGACTAAAGAAAATTGATTCTAGCAGCAAAATTGGGATCAAATTTCAAAAACCATGTAAAAATTCCAAACATGGTCTGACAGTGGCCAAAATAAAAAAAAAGATGAATGGGAGCAAGATAGGCATAAAGTTGTAAAAACTGGGTTAAAAAAGTTTAAATAGGGATGAAATTGCAAGAAACTACATCACAATGCCAAAATGTTCAACACATTTTGGGTTAAAAATATTGCACTGTCTGCAATTTGAGACTGCAACAAGCCATATTGCGATTTAATCTAATTTACAATTAATTGTTGAGTCCTACTTCACAATAAAAGATTCAATCTTCAATCCATAATTGTGATAAAGAGCAGGACTAATGAATAAAGATTCTGCGGATTTAAAACCACATTAGCACTTTATGTATGCATGTATGCAGCCTAATACAAAGCAAAACCCATTACTCAGGACTGGAACAATACTAATAACGTTGTTAGAATAAAACAAAATTTAGTTCATCTTAATATCTTTCTAATATTAAAAGCTATTGAGAGGGAGAGACACCAGTCAGACCCACTTCATCTTGCATAGCAGCTGGATTCACCAGATTTGTCATGGATAAGCAAAAAGGTCGACCTGCGTGTCGGATGAAGGATGAAGCATCTAGTCTCAAAGATCTATGCGACTTGTCTACAAGATCTACAAGTAGATCAAAATCTACAGGTTGGTGACCACTGTTCTAGTACATTCGTATAAAGGCTGAGGGAGGTAACAGACCAAATAATGTAGTTGTTTTCCCCCATTCTTTTTCAGTTTATATTAATTGAATAATTTGGTTACATGACAATACAAAAGTGAACAAACTGCTGTCAAATAATCATGCTGTTTGTTTGGCTCTAATCCCTCTGCAACATTAAGAAAATTGCAATCATCAAAAATAGCAGAAAGTCTTAAACAAAGCCTTGGTTGGACAAAAATTAGAGCTGGGGCTGTCTTAATTTGTTTCTTCAACAGCTTCACATCGAAAAAAATTACATTTTCTTAATGATTTGTGGTACCAAAATAAACTAACTTATTGATTTTCAAAGTTTGAACCAAAATAATTAAGTTAAAACAATTTAGACAATGTGTAGAAGTTGTCTGGTATTTGTATAATAAACAATCAATTTATTAACTCAATAAAATACAAATAATAACCCAATATTTAAACTATTTGACTAAATTTTGTCACTGTAGTATCAAACGTGTTTTGGTATTATTCAGTATAACATGAAAATGAAAAAATAAAAAATATGTTAGTGGTTCTTTCTATAATCCATTTAATTTACATTTAAAAGGCCCTTTATTTGCATCACCATTTATAACAAACATATTGCAGAGGCAAATTAACAATGCATTAATTCAATAAGAAATCAGTAAATTAATGGATTGATAAAGCAATAAGCAAATAAACTATCTATCTATATAAAATATATTTTCCTGAACATAAAAGCCTGCATCCATTTTGTTTTCTCTTCTTATTTGTGAATTCCAAATAAATATTTACCAATTCTCTCGTCTGAAAATATATTACTTTATTCAAACTATCGCTACATATGTTGTATGACAAGTGCTATATAAATGAAGTCTGACTGATTGAAAAAATTTCCCAGCCCTACCTGTGTCCCTGAAATCAGCCTTTTATCTATTTAAAATGCAGTAACAGCTTTTTGTCGTCCATTTTTTTACTTGATATGCGCCACACGTCACCGTAAGTTTCCCAGTTTAAATCTTCCTAATGTGTCATTTTTAGTCTCTTACCTCGAAGACTTTGCCCGTTTTGAAGAACCCTGCGTTTTTCTCGTTGCTCAGCGCGAACAGGACGTTCACGGTCACCCTGCCCTCCTTCTCCTCGAACACGGAGCCGTCTCCGTACCACGAGGGCCCCGGGGAGCCCGCGGAGCCGCCGCTGCGCTCCCGCCGGGCGTCATCTATCAGACTCTGCTTCCTGCCGCTGAAGGGAGCCGCCTGCACCGCGCTGTCCGTCTTCATGATGCTTAGCTCTGCGGTGGGACTGTTGTATCTGTGTCATCCTTCTCACCTCCACAGGTTTATATAGGCGGACATCTGAGGGGCGCGAGGGGGCTAGTTACGCAAACAGCACGTGCGTCTGTCTGTTTATAGGGGTTTGTTTGCGTCATGATGATAGGTGATGATGGGGTTCTTTATGGGATAAAAATAGAGCTTTTATTGATGAAAATAACCCCCTGTAAAGGTTGCACAATAAAAAAAAACGATATTTTTTCTAAGTCACGGACTTATTCAACCAAAAGAGGACATAAAGGCAACACCAGTGTTACTTAATATCAAGATCTATCAGTGATGCGTTCAGAGGCTATAATTCTTGTAACAATTAAATCACTTGACATAAGGGCCTAAATGAAGAGCACTGGCTCTTCTTTGCAGCCTCAAACATTTTAAAGTTTGCTTGCAATTTTTCATAAATACAAACAAAAATGGATGTTTTGGACTTCTGTTGTTACTGCCCGTATATCAGACAGGTGTCAATAGAATTTGAGTTTTATTATAATATAAATGCTTTTCAAATCAAACAAACATGTTATCAGTTTAAAGGTTCCTTAACCTTGCACTCCCAGATGGCTCGTTGAAATGAGCAGGAGTATATGGGTTTGGTTTTATGCACATGAAACAATACTGATCTAATTTTCACGACAATATCTTATCTTATTTCTACCTTATGAAAATACAACGCACAAGAAAAAAAATTCAACCAAGAGGACTCATTCAACAAAAGTTCAGAGGTCAATAAATATTAATCAAAAGTGGTTCAAAAAGTGCAAAAACCCAGGTAGATTGGATATTTGATGTTTAAGTGATGTATTCAAGGGACGTTTATTCTTCAGTAATCAAATCTACCCAACATTAGGGCCTAAAATTAAAACTAGAAATGCTTAGAGAGCCCTAACCTCCACCAAGGAATTTCCAACACTGTGAGTTATTGTAAAAAATGTGGAAAACGGCTTTATTTTATTTTAACGGACCCTTTAAAAAACCCTTAATCCTGATTTGAAGATTTTGATCCAGAGGAAGACTTTTTGTCATGTTTTTTTTTTTAAACTTTCTTTTTAGATTTTGTTCAACAAACATTTTAAACAGTGAACAAGAAGACCAAAAAAAACAGAAAATGGGTCATCATATGAAGTACAGAATGTCTTTTGTTTTTTCCTTTTTTTTTTTTTGCTTTTACCCCCCCCCCCCCCCCCTCCTTTTTTTAAGTTCATGATATTAAGGTTATTATATACAAAGTAACATAAGACACAGTTCAGATTTACAGTAGGGTTACAATAAGGTGTGCAAATGGATCCTTTGTCTTCTTCAACAAATCAAAGTCCTTTGAGCTCAAGAGTCCTCTATTATTCCAGAACAGATTTCACAAAAAGTAATATCACTTCAGGTTACAATATGATCTCCAGCCTTTCCAGTATTTTTCACCTTTTTCGGTGGCGTACCGCAGGGAGATTGTCAGCTGTTCCATCCTATAAATGTCCTGAATTATTTCTTTCCATTCAGTGATCGTTGGAGGTTCTTTATTCAACCATTTCCTGGTAATTGTTTTCCTGCTACCAGCCAAAAGTATTTGTAACAAGTACCTGTCATGGTTTTTAAGTCCAGGTGGCAAATTTCCCAAATAAACAACACTAAAGGAAAAGTTAAGCTCAGAATCAATTATATATTTGATTGCAGTCATAATATCTATCCAATAAGAAGAAATAACAGAGCAATCCCAAAATATATGAAAATGACCCGCAGACTTATTACCACACATTCTCCAACACTGACTTTTTGTCATGTATTTTTACAACTCCATGAACACATATCTTTAGCTTAATGTTACAAAAGAAAGTGTCTTCTTGCATTCTGTTGGATCGAAATGTTTTATGCAATGTAGTGCTTTTTATTTTAGAAGGTACAGTATAACACTACATTCAACATTTTTTTAACTTTAAGATAATTGAAGTGTTAACTGTTACTGATTTAGCTAGACATTTTATAAAAATAGCCAAAATTGATGCATCCCTCTGCTGGTTATAATTGGCACTGCAACACACATTTTTATTAAATACATGGTGATATATACATGTTTTTACTTTCTTATTTAATGGAAATCATCATGATACTATTGTTTAAGATATATGTAAGATCTCTTTACTGATAAAATACACTGAATTTTTAAAAAGTCATAGTGGGGGACAAGATAACCCATATACTGTTGTGAATTAATAGCTCTGTCTCTTATGTATTGTGCTACTTGTTCTCACAACAGTTATTCTCTGCCATCACTTGCATGTTCTGCAGCTCAATCGCCTCCATTTGACTTGACTTTGTTCCTTTCAGAGTTTTCCACTGCGGGTTGGAATTACTCCCATGATTCTCCACTACCCTCTTGATTAGTTATTGTATAGACTTTGAGAAATCCCACTGCAGAATTTAGATACTGCTTATTTTATGTTCAGAATCTGTCAACAATTACACGCATACTCGTTAAACTTACATTCTAAAACTGTTTTTAATATTGTATTTTCCTAATTTTATATTTATTTGTGGATATAAGTGTGACCGCACAGAGAAAGGACAAAACACAAAAGACATTTATTTGTTTTATTACAACATTTCATGCATATACAAAACATTTCATTAAGCAGTATGAAAGTTAGAATTATCTCTCTATGTCTTTAAATGTAAGAAGAAATCGTCAGCTGTTCTACATCATAAAAGGAGCATAATTTGATATTCACATGTTGGTTTTGAATTCATTAAACCGACTTCAAAGATTGACAAAACATTCTCATTTTCAAAAACACTTCACTGTTAACATTTATACTGTAATAGTCATGATATTTTAGCTGCTACAGATACATTCTTTATTATTCTACAGAATTAAAAGGCTACAATGTTTCCTCTAAAACTAAAATACTAATCAGATTAGAGTAATACTGTCAATATCTGACTTGCATAATTGTTTTAGTACAAAGAAAGACAGAATGGAAGCATTCTGTGCACAACTGAGAGGAAGTTCTCGGCTGCAGTTACTCCAGTTTCTTCAAGGCTTCACACAGTTTCCCCATTTCACCTGAAAGAAGAGGAAAACACAAACATGTAATAAACAGCAGAATGTCTAACAGAAGACTGCCCAGAAAGTTTGTAGAGGTGCTTTTTATCGACCATGTTTTTTTTTTTTTTTTAATAGTTCGCATGGAAAGAGTTTTCTGTCATACTACTGCACTGTAAAGACCCTGCACTGTCAGGCTCTCTTGTGCTCTTCCAAAACCAAATTGCCCTGTGTATATAAGTGTCTCGAGGTGTAACAATAGCTTCACTGCAGGATTGCATAAATTCACAAAGGAGGGGGCTACAGACTGCTGAAAAGTACAAAAGCTACTGCAGTCTTGAGCGGAGACTTGGGTCCCCCAGCTGATTATGCAACCAATAAGAATCCTAAGGTACTTAAAGACAGACACCAACTTTTTTTTTTCTTTTTGTGTTTTGCTTCACTTGAAATTTGCTGGTAACTTGCATTTAAAGCAGCACTATGTAAGATTCCGTCTTTCAGCTCTCTAGGGGCCTCTGTGGTCGTTG